>JAPYXV010000941.1:0-14604 GCA_028533065.1 Trachops cirrhosus | reverse complement strand
GCATGATGGTTCCAATGACTACATATCCTTGCAAAAATTTATTTCCTATTGCGTATGTTTTACTGTAACCACCCTACTGGCTAGGAAGTGGTGTCTCATTGTGGTTTTGATTTTATTTTTTCCTAATAATTAGGGAGGTTGAGTATATTTTTATGCATTTAGTGACCACTTGTATAACACATTTACAGAAATATCTACTAAAGTCGTCTCCCCACTTTGTATTTGGGTTGTTTGCCCCTTTGTTGTTGAGCTGCTTCTTATTTTAGAAGGAAATGGAGCCAAGAGGCTACAGTTTCCTGGAAATGTTCCTTTTCCAGACCTGGGTGGTGGTTACCCTGGTGCGTTCACTTTGGAGCCTCGGGGACCTGTGTCAGAAATGCGGATGCGTGCCCTTTGCTGAATACATTAGTTTCCTAGGGCTGACGTGTTGAACTGCCACAAACAGAGAGGCTTGAAACAACAGCCGTTTTGGCCAGCGTCAGAAAGACGAGAAAGAACACGTGTTGGAGAGGATGTGGAAAGAAGGGAGCCCTCGTGCACTGCTGGCGGGAGTGCAGACTGGTGCAGCCCCTGTGCAAAGCAGTGTGGAGAGCCCTCAAGAAATTAAAAATAAAACTAACAATGAGTCGGCAATTCCACTTTTGGGAATGCATCCCCCCAAAAATGAAAACACAATGTCCAAAAGCACCTGCAGCCCATCTCCATCGCAGTGTTACTCACGGGGGCCAAGGCACGGAGACAGCCGCCGTGTCCCCCCACAGGGGAATGGGGGAAGACTGGTGGGGGGCCCACACGGTGGAATACTACTCTGTCATGAAAAGGAGGGAATCTCACCAGTTTTGACAACATGGGTGGACCAAGAAGGCATTGTGCTAAGTGAAATAAGAGAAAGACAAATACTGTATGATGTCACTTACATGGACAGTCTTAAAAAACAAACAAACAAACAAAACCCTGCCTCATAGAAGAAATCAGATTCGTGGTTAGCAGAAGTGAGGGTGGGGGAAGGGAGACTGGAGGGGCGGTCCAAAGGTACAGGTTTCCAGTCGTAAGCAAGTAAGTACTAAGGATGTGACGTACAGCAGGTGACGACTACATTGGACACTGACGTACAGCGTACATGAATGTTGTTGAGAATCTACATCCTAAGAGTTCTCAGCACAAGGGAAAAAACTCTTTTTTTCTCATATATACGTATATATGATGGATGTTAACTAAACTTATTGTAGTAATCATTTCACGATACATATGTCAAATCATTATGCTGTGTACCTTAAACATACACAGTGTTGAATGTTAATTATATCTGCACGAAACTGGAGAAAGTAAAATAAAAAAACCAGAAATGTGTTCTTTCCCAGTTCTGAAAGCCAGGAGTCCAAAGGCGAGGCATAGGCGGGGCTGTACCTGCTCTGAAGCTCTTGGGGAGAACTTCTCCCCTTTTCCAGGCTCCGGTGGTTCCTGGAATCCCGCGGCCCTCCTTGGCTGGTAGGCCCCCCTCTCCAGCCTCTGCCTCTGTCTTCACATGATCCTCTGCCCTGCGTTTCTGGCTCTGGGTGTCTTAGCTGTCTTTTCTTTACCTCACAAGGATAGCAGTCTTTGAATTTTTGGCCAATCTCATCTTGAGATCCTTAACTTAATTACATCTGCAAAGGTCCTATTTCCAAGTGAAGTCACATTCCCAGATGCCAGGCTTTGAGACTTTGGACATGTTTTTGAGGAGATACACAATCCCTCTCACTCCACTGAATACAATATGTATTGTGCTTTATTTTTTAAAACAAAAGTGTTAGCAACATGTGTTAATTTGAGTTGCTGAGTCTAAGGATCAGTAGGTTAGGGAGAAATTTCTTCTCATAGGGAGAAATTCTTAGTGTTTGAAAAAAGACTTAACTAATTATGATTCTGAAAAGAAGTTTTCAAGTAAGATTTTCAAAGGACACTGATGTGTTTCTCTCATTTTTTTTTTTTTTTTTGCGGGGGACGGGGAGAGGCAGTTAATGGGAACAGTATCATATTTGCTTATACAGAGAGGTACCTTTTAAGATACTAAAGAGTTTGATGAGTTGTTTTTTTGTCTTGTTTGGTTTATGGTTTTGGTAGTGCCAAAAAGAGGACTCTTTTAAAATGTCCAGAAGGCAGTTTTTTGCGTTCACACAGTTACCCGTGATGAGCTCACTCTTGTCCTTTTGTCCTCAAGTCCTCTCTGAGGTCGAGATGACCATTGTGATGCTAACTGTGGTCCTGTTTACCACGGGCTCAGGGTTCAGGCCTAAAGGGAACATTTCACCTGACGCTGAGCCCTGGCACCTTTGTGTTTTAACAGGACGCGTAGCTCGTGGCCGATTTAGCTGGGATGTCATTTCATGCGTCTGTTAAATGAAAGATGTGGATGAAGTAACCCTCTCTTCTCCAGAATGACATTCGATTCGGTATATTAAAAGTTATTTGAGTTCCTAAATGTGAAAAAACCAACAGGGTGCAGTGGTTCTGTGAAAAGCTGTTTCAGTGTAAGAGCGCACAAATTTAGGGGTTCAGACAAGGGCCTCATTCAGAAGACTGAAAGCTTAGAAGCCAATTTTCTGGATCCTGGTGCTATTTTGGAGTCTTTTTCTTCTTCTTCTTCTTGGGTAATGCTGTTAAGAAATAGATAACAAGGCTTTGATTCACCACATTCTCAAATTGGCCCCACTATCAGACATGTCTTTAAAGATAAATTTTGGAAGCTTTCATACAAAGTTTTGGAAGCTTTCATATAAAGTTTTAAAATAAGTCCTAATTATTCATCAGGGAGTACATCTTAAATTTTTCCCCTTATTTGATGGGTACTTTAAAAAATAACAGTTATTTTTAGGTTGATCAAGGTTCACCCAGATAATCATCATTTGTTGTTAAAGGATAAAAATTAAGGCAATCCAGTTTTTGAAAACTTTCACCTCTTTATACCTTTAAAGTAGTGAAAGGGCAAGTGTTTCTACAGTGTCCACAGGAGTTGTATTCCTGAGCTTTCGTGCTGTTCAGGATGGAATAGTAGCTGCAGTCAAGCCGGGAAGGGAAAACGGGCTTCTGGCTTTGGCTGCGGAGCCCCGGGGGGGCCGACTCCTCCCCAGAACTGGGGTCCCCAGACGTCAGGCAGGTGTCAGTGGTGGCCGGCACGCAGGCGCCGGTCAGCTCTGCTCTCCCAGGAGGCCCCGCCTGACACAGAGCTGCGATTATTCCACAGTGACCGCACCGCCACACTGCCCTGTGCCTGTAATTACATGACTGATTCTCCCGCTGCGTAATGGAAGATTCCAGCTTCAGCCCGACCTCGCAATCAAGGACTCAAAGGCAGTGTGACTTGTGCCCTATTTTTTATTTCTATTTTTTTGACCTGGAAGTGCTTCTAATGCCGACATCAAATTCTGAAAGCGCTTTCCCATTTGAAATGTAGCATCCTCTCAGGAAAATTTTTTAGAATGTTTAACCACCTTCAGGTCAACGAAGGAGGTACCACGCTGTTTCAGCATCTATAAAAGATCACCCAGCGAAGTCCCAGCTTCCTCCTAAGTTTCCTCCAGACAGCACAGACCTTTTCAGTGATGAAATGGGGAAGAAAAATAAACTAGGATTGTTTGGATTTATAAAATCGGCATCCAAATTACGATAGACGCAATTACAGGAATCACTTAGGGTCCTTGAGAATTTTTGTTCTCTTCCAGCCTCGGAGAGCAGTTGTTTGCGCCTGCTTCTCAGAAGTGACTCGAGCTCCCGGAGGTCAGAGCCAGTGTTCATTTCGCTGTCCAGCCCCCGCAGCTCGTCCACATTAGCTTGCAGATGGTGGGCTTTTATTCGCGCGTGCCGGGTGAATACAACCTATTCATAACACTGTCACGTAGACACGCACCTCTGTGCCTGTGAGCTGTACACACAGCAGGCCCAGCCCCTCTGTCTTCCTCACTCTGGGTCTTCTTAAACTTTTGGGTGGCTTCCGGGACCACGACACCCTCTGTTTTTCTTAGCTACCCTGCTCCGGTGGCCAGGCCACCTGGAAACAGGGCAGCACCCTCTGAAACCCTCAATCCCGGTAAGACGGGTGCCGAGGAAGGGAGCTGCGGGCCCCAGAGGACATGAGAGGGCAAATTAAACCACAGCGGCGGCAGCTCATCCCTCCCAGCTTGACGGTTCTGCAGTTTATTGTCGGACCAGTCAGATGTTGGGGAGTCGAAATTAATTCAGTGCAGGTTGTTTGACATTCGGTAGTTTGACCTAGGGTGAGTCAAAGGGATTTCTCCTGCAGAAATTACCGTGTAGAACCAAAAATGATATCACTGGGTTGGAATGGAGAACGAACGCGGTCACTAGAAACCTGGAACCAGATTTCAGTACCAAATAGTATTCTAAATAATGAGAAGACCCTTTTGATTGTGACAGAAATATCCGCACCTATAGCATTATGTCTTTATTGTTTTCTCGTGGTGCCGCTACTCGAAAGCTTGTGGCTGTAACTGGTTGTTTGTTACAGTAAAAGCCATCCAAGGTTTCAGAACGGGGGTGCTCCCTCGGTGGAGCGCCCGCAGACAGAAAAGACCGCCTTTGAATGGCATGTCACTAGGATGAGCTACTGTATGTTGATAGAACCTCCGGGATTCTACCCCAGAGGGATAGCCAACTATTGTCTTATACGCGTGCGGCCAATCTAACGCCATTTATATGTTTTTATCACCATACATGCGCTCTTTCTATAATGTTACACATCTTAAAGTAAATCATAACACTATGTAATATCTTATGGCTTCCGAAAGCATTATGGCTACATATTTAATGGAAAAATGTTCCCAGGGAAATGCACATCCCAGACATTTATCTTTTCTTAAATTACTCCATCTGGCTTGACTTCCTTGGTCTTGGCCAACACTGAGAGTTTTCTGAAAGCGTATTCAGTAGCAACTAATAATTCTCTTGAGAGGCCATTGTTGGAGGTTTTAAGGTTTCTTTTTTATATGATCACAAACTTATGGTTTAGATCAACTTTATTTTGTTGCAAGAATATATTTAGAAGTAGTATTCTTTTAAGTAAATTGAAGCTGCTCTGATAAATGTATAGTCAATTAAAACATAACTAAAATCTGCTGTTTGGCCATTTAAATAGCCAAATGGAGGTGGATTAGTTTAGTTGAATTGCACCGTGAAGAAAAAAAAACCCTGAGAATAAAGACATTGGCTGGGTACAGTAGCATCGAGTTGCAGATTTCCACGAGGTGATAATTAAACTCAGTAAAAGTCCTTTTTTAATAGAATATTTTCCACTTATATATGCATTCATTCAACAACTTCTATTGAACACTTATGATGTATCAGTGAGTCTGATAAGAGTGGGCTTCCCTGAGACTAAGAAGACTGAGGCTGCCGAGACGGAAGCAACCTGGAACAGTGCAGAGTGACGTAGAGCGCAGAAGGAGTGCGTGCAAAGGGGTGGCAGCTGGTGTGGTGGGTCTGTCATCTTCCCCCTCCCAGGCCGCTCTGTCTGTCCGCTCCACATTCCACCCCGTCACCCCGTTCAGGTCCACGTCATAACCTAGCACGGCGTTGGCGCTCACAGTAGTCTCCTTGGGCTGCCGTGACGGATCCCCTCAAACCGGGTGGCTTAAACAACGAAAACTAATTTTCTCCTAGTTCTTTGAGGCTAGACTTTCAAGATCAAGGTGCCGTCAGGGCTGGTCCCCGATGGCACCTTCCTGGCTTGCGGACAGCTGGCTTCTCACCGCATCCTCACCTGGCATTGCCTCGGTGCGTACGTGGGCAGAGACTCTCTGGCTGGAGTCTCTTCCTCTTCCACCAGGAGCCCGTCCCATTAGATTAGGGCCTCACTCCTGGGACCTCATTTAACTTTAGTCACCTATCTCCACATAGAGCTACACTGGGGGTTAGGGCTACGACATTTGATGCTTGCATCAGGAAAGGCGCAATCCAGCACCTCCCAGAGCTCGAGGTTCTGTTGTGTAGGGACCCATAACCGAGGGAGGGGGAAGGAGACAGGCGAAAGAAGGAGAGTGTGGAAAGGCCCCGAAGGCATCCACTCACTTCCCCTTGACCAGGGTGTGTCACAGAGCTGCGCGGTGACCTTCAGCCACGTGCACTGTGGCAGCACAGGGTAAGGGAAAGCTTACGTTACTGCAGAGAAGGAAGAGGTAGACACGGGGGTCCAACAGGCCATCTTTGCCCTATCCGGACATGGCGCTAGGCATTGTGGGTGAGAACATGAGCCCCTAACTTTCAGCAGTGTATCGTCCGGGAAGAGAGCTGGGCATGTGGACTAGTTGCTGTGATGTAGTATTTTCTGTGGGGTAGAGGTGTGCATGTCCTGTGGGAGCGCAGACAGTGGTCATCAGCAGGGCCAGCTTGAAACAGACTTCAGAAGACGTGCGGAAGTTCTTAGGGCTAAGAAGTCATTCGGACGAGAGCACAAGATGCATCGGGGAAGGGCAGATATTAAAGGGTGGCCACCACGTAGCTGGAAGCGGTCACAAGATTGGAGAGGTGAAGTGAGGCCCCATTTTAATGGGTGTAAACGCAGGGTAAGGGGTGGGACTGTGTTCATTGGGGTCTGGAGAGCCATCCCAGAATAAGACAGTAGTATAACCAGATGTGTGCTTTTAAAAATACACTTTTGGCTACAGAAAGGAAAATGAATCAGTGAATTTATAGACAGGTGTGTGTGTGTTACTACGAGGAACTGTGGTATTGGATTCCATTGCTGTCACAAGGTGAGGTCTTTGTTATAACTGATCCAGTTGTGCTAATTTCTGTCCCTTTGAAGATGCCAATAATAATTTAAAAGCAGAGTTTGCACGAATACCTGGGATGGTGAGAAATGACGAGGTCAGCAGGCTTTTGGGGGTGTCACACTCGGGAACACTGTCCAGGACACTCCCTCATTCCTCCGCCGGGTCCCGCTCTGTCCCGGCTAACCTCACAACAGTTGTAGAACTCTGGGGCACTTTGCCTCCATCTTTACATGTTTCTGTTCTCGGAAGTAGGTGTTTGATCCACCTCTAGCGTGCTGGGCAGTTCTGAATTGAGTGACGACCTGTTTTCTTTTGGTTTTTGCTGGTTGGTTTGTTTTGTTTTTTACATCTTCCCTGAGTGCCCAGTATCTGCCCAATGAAGGTGGCCAGTGGAAAGCCAGCAAGGGACTTGACTTCCTTCCATGCTTCTTAGGTAAACTTTTCTGAGAGTTAGGAATTCTGAGCTCCCCTTTCTTACTGTAACTGAGTCTCAGGGTTCAGCATGTCCGCACTTCTCACAGAGGCAACGGTGCATCCATATACATGGCCCAGTCCTAGGATATGAATGAAGAAATGAAAATGTGGACAAGCACAGAGGAAATGACGGAAAGGAACTTCTAGAAATGCTGGCAGTCACTACATTTTCCGGTAGTGTATTCGTTTAAGCAAAGCATGAACTTCGGCTAATCATAGTGCTACTGTCATTTCCCAAATCTTTGACATTTTTGCCCCCGCCAAGTTGACCCTCACTGATGCTCCCCACGATGCAAGTGGGGCGCATCTCCCCAGCACAGTGCCCTGGGCCAGGTCTCCCCGAGGCTGTCGTGCACCTTGCCTGCCCCCGAAGCCCTCCTCTCACCCCCTTAGCCTCGTCATGCTTCCTGAGACCTGGGCGGACCCCCACCCTCGCTCTCACTGCCAATGGAAGTCCAGAGATTGTAGTAAAGAGGAAATGGGTACTTTATTTTGTGCCTCCAGCCACTCTAAGAAACAAAAATGGCATTGTTAGCATTTAATGAAATTAGAAAGAATTGCCCTAGCTGGTGTAGCTCAGTGGATTGAGCACGGGCCTGTGAACCAAAGGATTGCTGGTTCGATTCCCAGTCAGGACACATGCCTGGTTGTGGGCCAAGTCCCCAGTAGGGGGCACGCGAGAGGCAACCACACATTGATGTTTCTCTCCCTCTCTTTCTCCTTCCCTTCCCTCCCTCTAAAACTAAATAAATAAAATTTTAAAAAAATTAAAAAGAATTATAGAAGTTATAGTGTGTCTGTGCATTTTCAAATATATACTAATAATCATACAGAGAACCTTTATGAGCTTTTTTCCCTGAAACACTTCAAGCTAACACCAAAATTAATGACATAACGACCACAGATGTACCCGATACGCAGCTTTCGGAAGCCTAGACAGTTCCCCAAAATTGCTTGTTTTTCATAACAAGTAAAACACCATTAGGATTTTTCAGGAAACTGAAAGATGAGCCAATCTCTGCCTGTCTGGAGTCAGAACCAGTTTGGAGATGATGGCGAGCCAGCTTGGAGCAGAGCTGATCCGTGAATTCCCGCCATTGACATTGACCCTGGGGCAGGGCTGGCTGTCCCTCCAGCCCCAGCACAGAGCCTGACCCTGGAGAAACAGAACAAAGATTTTTTTTTTCTGCAGAAAGGCTCATTTCCAAGAGAAAGTGAATAAGAGAGAAGACTGGGCTACTGTACAGCTTCTCCTTCCAAACTCACCAATCAGTCAAGTGCAAAGGGAGGGCAGATGGAGAAAAAGACCAGGAGCATTATAGCTGGTGAAGCCCCTGCCATGTGCAAGGAGACAGGAGGAATGGGGAGTAAGGATTTTCCTCTAAAAACGTATAAAGTTCAAGTCACATATTTTTATATCCTTCTGGAAACTATCATCTTCCTTCCCTTTCCCCCCAGTCCCAAGGTAACCTCTACCTGAATTTGTATATGACAACCACTTAGTCACTAGAGCTGTGATGCTATCTAAGGACAAGAACGCTGCCATTTAAGAAAAATGTGGGCTGCCAGTTTGAAGGGATATTAACTGTAACATCTGTATGTACTTCAGTTTCGACATACCCTCATGGGCTGGCGGGAAGAATGTGAAGGATGATGCTACTGGTTAGAGATGGGATTTGGATACAAGCATCTTACCGCTCAATTTGTGTTCTTAGTATGAAAAGATCATCATGGTCTGGTCTTAGCAACGACAATTATAGCTAAGAAAACAAAGTTTCCAGCTATCTCAAAACAGAAAAGAAAGCATCAAAAATTATCTCTTCCCCCTGAAAAGAAAACAAGCATTCTACTGGCCTTTGCCTTCTGAAATATTTCTACATTCCAGGATACTGAGATTTTTCTTCATTTCTTATAAACAGATCCTAATGTCCTTTAAAATACTTTCTGATTTCTTTTCCAATCTGTTTTCTGGTAAATAACAAGTTCTATTCATTTAGCTTACAGGATCTTCTCTTGATAAACTAGACAAGTTTAAATTTATCAGAGATACCAAAAAGCTTTTGAATGAAGAGAATGTTTGTTAGTGAATGATGCAATGGAAAATTTTTATAATAAGTAGCTAGGAAAGAAAAAAATTACACAAAATTACTTCTAAGTGGTCATGTATTATTAGGGGCAGCACAGAGCTGTCCCCAAAAGTTAGGCTGTTCAATGGTGTGGGAGAATCAACCATGACATCTCTTAGTGTGTGGAATTTGAGACGGCCAGTTGAAGCCTGGGAAGCTCTAAGATGAGCAGTCTTTTTTTTTTCTTCAGTCAGTTTTGTTTTTGGTTGGGGTTGGCACAGCATTCCATTTCGTGAGCTTCTTGAAGCCCTTCGTGGATTAATGGTAATGACTGACCATTCGCATGTTAAACCAGAGAGTATTTAGATAACCGTAGTGCATCAAAAAGGAATGTTACAAATCTGTATACTTTGCCTCCTGCTTCGGGGCAGTCTGGCAAATCAGAAGAAAAATGAGAGATCAAGGCAAAGTAAATCTGATTTCCGTTCAGGGTCTGCGGCAAACTGAAATGCAGGTACACCTCATTTTACATGCTGGCTGTGTTTCCACAAACTTGCACAGAAGTCACAGTATTTAAAACGTCTAGGCATGTCCCTTTATAAAAAAAAAATACTGCAGGTGACTCAAAATGCCAGTAATGATTTTCAGTCTGAGTAATCACAACCTAATTTAACTGTTTTTCACTTTTTGGAACTTAATTAAGTGAAGAATGTCTAATATATTTTATAGATAATATAGTGCAGTACAAATGACCCCATTTGTTAATAGCTTTAAATTTTACTCTTCACATTTCGATAATTTAATAAGTGCTCTCAAGTAAAATGTGTATTCCAAATTTTTATGATTTTTCCCCTTTATTTCCATTTCATTTTTTGTTATACCTCCGTGCATTTTCACTTACATAATCTTAACTCCAAATTCTAAGTTTTACAATTAAGAAAAAGAGAATGGCTTTTGGCTGCCTCTGTACTGTTTCCACGTTAGGTGGCTAGAAAATCGCTTTCCTCCCGACTTGTGCGATGTCAGTGGTCCGATCTCAGAGTCAGCCTTGGTCAGCTGCACCTGCACTCTGCCCACTGATGTCCTACAATGAAGGACCTGGACGAAAAGTTGTGCCTTTATCAGCAGGTTCCGGTCAGTGAGTTTTATGAGTTTACATGTGATTCTTCTCAGTAACACATAGAGTCAGGAGCACGTTGCCAGCCCGAGGCTCGCTGCTGGTGCGCACAGCAGTGGTTTCATGCGCCGGGAAGGCAAAGAGGTCGTGCACCCGGTGGTATGGATGGTTTCCGGTTTCCTGGTTTCCGGTGCACTTAACACAGAAGCCAACCAACCAACGCAGAGGGAGCAGGAAAGGGGCGCTGTCCCCAGAGAAGCAATAGAAGTATCCCAAGTAGTGACCATGTCTCCTACGCTTGGATGTAGGGTATGGCTGACATTCAAAGCTGATGCTCAAAACATCCAGAAAAGTCATTTTATTAAACAGCGTGAGGGAATCAATACTGGAATCTCCTAGCACCTGGAATTGGAAACTGCTTGTTAAAGCTATGGGTAAATTGGAATTCTTTTATTTTACATTGCCCACTACCTTTTTGATTTTTTGGTCTTCACAACTACCTGCATGCATACTATGTAACAAAAATAACCTGAGAATGCTCAACATCTTCCTGTCTCATGGAAAAGAGATTATATGTAAACTAATAAAAACTCACTGAAAATTCTTCATGAACAAAATACAACTTTCATTTAGACTCGCACACATCCAAAGCCCTTGCGTCCCCTCCGTCTGGGTATGTGCGTGAGTCGGAGGCCAGCCCGCTCTGCCCCGCAGGGCAGTTTCCCTTCCCCGTGCCATGCGCCACGCTGTGTAGTCACAGCAACCAAGGATCTCAGCACTCGGGGCCAGGGCAGCTGGGGACCGGCGTCTTTGCGTGTGTCGCCTGCACAAATACACAAGGCGTGTTTCCTGCTGTGGGATCCACGGACCCCTAAGGGTCTCAGCTATTTTATCCTGTGAGCTCCGAGCCAGGAGATGATGCCGCGAGCGGAGGCACTGGGTTGTGAGACTTGAGAATTTCGGGGGAAGGGGCAGAGTGAGAGGAGTGGGCGGAGCCGGCAGTCACGTGTGGCGGGAGGGGCGGGGAAAGAGCAGGCACCCGTGGATACTGCAAAGGAAAATAAACAGTGGAAGAACGAACTTACGCAGAAAAAATTTGAAGGGGGGTTTTTAATAAAGGATGTTTGGGAAACACTCTACTGGAGTTTAATATTCTGGGCAGCTCTTACGAGAGGGGACAAGTTCTTACAGCCAGAGTGACCTTTATACTAGAAATCTTCGTTGCTCTGTTTATTCCATCGTGTTCCATTGAACAGACTCGTGTGAAACACCTACTGTGTGCCAAGAATCGGGACTCCTTGCGTCCTTCCCACCAGCTGTCTACACACACAGGCACACACACACAGACTTTGAAGTTCAAATGCCATTCGTCAGAACTGAAGGCCTACGGGCCATTAGCACTGAAAGTCCAAACAGTTCACTCACTGCACCAAGCTCAAGTTAAAAGGCAGCTCCTCAGGATGAAACTTGGAAAATGCTTGAACAACGAGGTGTTTATTTGGGTTGGCTTCTCCGGACTTGCTGATGGCGGCAGATATCTCGCTGACATATTACGTCATTTCTGGTGAAAGAACTTTGAATGGTGAGATTGACTGAGCCAGAATTTTTTTTTTCTTACATAACTCCACAGGAAAGTTCCACTTGTTTGAAGGAGACTCTGAGTTGAATATGGTATATTTTGCAGAAAATACAAGTTCCTGTATTGGAGATTATGATGTCATTTTTAAACCTCTGTGTTCACTCTCTACTCTTCGCTCAGGACTCAGATTTTCTTCTTTTCACTCTATTTTTACTTCCTGGGGCTTCACCAGCGCTGTGCTTTCTGGCCCCTCCTCCTCGAGACTGCAGTGTTGTAAAAGTAATCATCTCAATTCAAACCAACAAGAATGGGGGAATGCAGTAATGTTTTTGGACAGGTTCGCTTAGAATTTTGATCAGATTTTATCTTTCAAGGCATCCATGCACACCTCAATTGAGATCTGACTCACTTAGCCTGTTAAGAATCATTAAACTAATTAAGATTTCAGATCCACAGCAATGACGTTGTAACAATGGTTCATTGTTTCTCATGAGGTGAGGAAAGGGCTTCTAACTCTCACCAACTTTTATCATTAAAATATTTTCCTTCTAACACCCTGGAGTGCCTCAAAGTTAAATATATTTTATCTACGTTTTAGGAGAAAACAAAAAGTACATTTGGAGTTATGCAAAACACCTAATGTGTCACAACATCGTCACAGTGAGCATGTGTGACTTCGGAGTTACTACCCATCCGAGCAGAAGTGGGTGCACTCTTCGCACCAGGGGCCCAGCATGCACCAGTGCCCAGGTTCGGGGAGGCGGGGCCTCTGCAGCTCCGCACCATGCAGGATGCATAGCCCAGGTGTGCTCTCTGAGTCTCAGGTGGCTTAAGACAGTGATTCATTAGTATGGCTTGCGTATAGTAGGAGTGTCACCACAGCCTGGCTCATCCTGTCCTCGGAATAGACTTTAGACCTTTGAAGTAGGTTAGAGGTGAGTCCATTGTCCCTGGAGGGAGAAGAGCCTGGGCTTGCTAAGCACTGAGAAGCCCTGTGGCGTCATAAATATGCCCCGCCTCTCGAGGCACTGGGATGAAGCTGTCTGCAAGGTCAGCTGCCATCTGCTCAGCTCCTCTGCCAGCTCCTCCCCTGGGAGGGCCTGGCCCCTCCTCTCCGACTTTCTTCACACGTGTCACTGCAGCTGGGTATAGAAACAGGAAGCTTGCTGCGGGCTGGCGTCAGCGAGCCCACTGTCCTCCCCACTGATGTCACTCACACACCTGTGTCACTTTTTAAGATACAACGGGTCATCAGAATGGACGGAAATCCTCTTCTGAAATAAAATTCAACTGCCAGATGGTACATGGAGTCTTTGGATTTTACTTATGAAAGCTGTTAACTCATCACTGAGCATTCTCTAGTAGAAAGGCATGATTTGTGTTTCTCACAGCAACCAATACCTGGCAGGCATTGCTAAGCTCATTTTAAATAGCATAAACTGAGGCTCACACAGGTTAAGTCATTTGCTGTATTTTTTCCCAGCTAGTCTGTAAGAGCTCTGAAAACAGAAGTACTGCCTACTTATATTTATGTTTATACTATTTATAATATATAAATACATGTAATAGAATATATAAATATATAACTTTTTATCTCTAGGGTCTAGCATATATTCCAGTGAAGGTAAAGGCATCATTAATATTTGTGGTACAGTTGAATAAGTCCGAGTAATTGAGTAAACAAATGGGAGGGGTAGGTTTAAGCCCACATTCATATATCTCTAAAGGTCACCATCTTTCTATACTACCAAGGAATTTGTACTAAAAATCATTAACCATAATACCACGATTATTATTCCTAATCTTAATATTGTATCATCTTTTTATTATATTAAAAATGCCAAATATAATGTTAATTTATCTTATTTCTGGATTGGATAAATGTGTAGGAAATTATTGAAGGAAAGCAGCAGCATTTTAATCTTTATCCCTCGTCACCACTTACTTGATACCCTCTAGCCTTGGGTTCCGAATTTAAAATATTCAAAATTCCATGGGCTATTCAGTGCTCCAGTTGGGATATCCCTAGACCAGACTTTCAGACCACCCCGGAAAGACAGACGTCTGTCCCTGAGCAGTCGACACTCACCCAGGCTGCGTGGCTGTGCTCGGGGCTCGGAGGAGGCAGAGGACGCAAGCCTTCCCTGTCCCAGTGACTCAGCTGGAGGTGCCCAGGCTTGGCCCCCCATTCAGCTCTTCCTGCTGGTCCCAGACTCAAATTCTCCAAAGCCACAAGATGATTGAAGCTCTCGCGGGCCATCTGAGGGTTCTGTGGACCCGAGTCATTTTGTGTTATTAATCTGACTCAATAGCACGGTAGCCACAGAAAGTCTGCACTTTGGCCTCAAGGCCAATGTGGAAGTCCTGTGTCTGCCACTGACACAGCCTGGTCCTGGACAAATCACTGAACCCTCCGGGGTCCAGTTGGCTCCCCCGAGAGTGACAACTGCTGGCCGGCCTGCCTGACCTCCAAGTTCACCGACTAGCTCGGTGCCGTTATTCACATGAAAATGTTTGTAAGCAGGAAACACTGCACAACCCTAGGTTATTTCTCCCTCTCTTTCGCTCTCTCCCACTTAGACGTCTTACACATCGGATTCC
>JAPYXV010000940.1:0-14605 GCA_028533065.1 Trachops cirrhosus | reverse complement strand
ACCCTCCTTTCATCTGGCAACCAACAAAATACTCTCCATATACATGATTCGGTCTGTGTTCTTGCTTGCTTGCTTAGTTTGCTTTTTAGATTCAATTGTTGATAGATATGTACTTGTTGCCATTTTATTGTTCATGGTTTTGATCTTCTTTTTCTTAAATAAGCCCCTTTAACATTTCATATAATATTGGCTTGCTGATGATGAACTTTCTTAGTTTTCTCTTGTCTGAAAAGCTCTTATCTGCCTTTGATTCTAAATGATATATTTGCTGGGTAGAGCAGTCTTGGCTGTAGGTTCCTGCTTTTCATGACTTTGAATATTTCTCACCAATACCTTCCAGCCTGCAAAGTTTCTTTGGGGAAAACAGCTAACAGTCTTACCTCCCCTGCAGGCAACTAACTTCTTTTCCTTGGCTGCTTTTAAGATTCTCCTTCTATCTTTAAACTTTGGTATTTTAATTATGATGTGTCTTGGAGTGGGCCTCTTTGCATCCATCTTGTCTGAGACTCTCTGTGCCCTCTGAGACCCTTGTTTGAGACTCTATTGCCATCACCAACTTAAGGAAGTTTTCTTTCATTATTTTTTCAAATAGATTTCCAATTTCTTACTCTTTCTCTTTTCCTTCTGGCACCCCTATGATGCAAATGTTGGACCTCTTGAAGCTGTCCCAGAGGCTGCTTACACTATCCTCATATTTTTTTTTTTGATTCTTTCTTCTTGTTGTTGTTCTGATGAGTTGATTTTCTTCCTTATGTTCCAAGTCATTGATTTGATTCTAGACTTCATCCACGGTACTGTTGTTTCTCTGTAAAGTGTTCTTTATTTCAATTGTTGACTCCTTCATTTCTGACTGGATCTTTTTTATGCTGTTGAGGTCCTCACTAAGTTCTTTACACATCCTTATAACCAGTGTTTTAAACTCTGAATCTGATTGATTGCTTATCTCCATTTTGTTTAGTTCTTTTTCTGGAGTTTTCATCTGTTCTTTCCTTTGGGCCATGTTTCTTTGTCTCCACATTTTAGCAGCCTCTTGTGTTTGTTTCTATGAATTAGGTAGAGCTGCTATGACTCCCTGTCTTGATAGTGTGGCCTAATGTAGTAGGCGTCCTGTAGAGTCCTGTGGCACAGCTTCCCCTATCACCCAAGCTGTGTTCTCGAGGTGATCCTTCTATGTGGGCTGAGTACACCCTCCTCTTGTAGTTGAGCTGTGGTTGCTGTTGGCAGATAATGGGAAGGATTTACCCAGGCCAGCCAGCTGCAAGGACTGGCTGTGACCACTGACCACCAACCCCCACCCTCCATGGAGGATCTGCTGTGCAGGAGCAGGGCTGCTCCCACCTGATCATAGCTGTCCATTGGGTGTGCAGGCTCTGGATTTTTCTCAGTGGTGCAGGCCAACATCAGCCCCTACCTGTGTTTTGCTCAGGCCCACCCTGCCTGCACTATAAAGCAATCTTCGATGGCTGCTACTTATGCTGAGTTTGGCAATTCCCAGCCAAAGCCAACCTGTAAATCTAGGCTTGCTGCTGCTAGTGCTGCACCTGGGGCCAGTTAGTAAGAGGTACGGGGCCTGGGGGCTCACTGAGGCTAGCTAGTGATTGTTTGGTAGGATTTAGAAAGTTGTGAAGCTTAAACCAAGACAGACTTTCATATGTAAAAGTGGCTTGGTTGGGCTCATAAGTTGGGTGGGATGGAGACTCTTGGAATCTCCAGGGTGGAGCAGACAGTGTGAGCCAGGTTGATGGAGTCTCAGATTAGCACCTGCCTGCTGGCTCTATGGCTCTTTTGGGGGTAGGTTTCAGTAAAGGAGCAGTAGCCTTTGCCTGCCATTTTGTCCAGGAGAAAGTTGTCCCCCAGAACTCACCTTGGTGCCAGACACTTCATTTTCTCCCTGTGTGCCACTGGTGCCTTTCCAGCTCCTACTGTGGTGCTGCAGGTCAGAGGGAGTGATTCTGAGTAAGTCCATATGTGGATTCTTTATGAGGAACTGCTTGGGACTCCAATGACTCAATCTCCAATGGTTTTTGTAGCCAGAAGTTATGTGGACTTATTTTCCTGGCACTGGAACCCTGGGCTGAGGGGCATATTGTGGGGCTTGGATTTCTCACTCCTGAGATATCCCTTCCAAATTTTTATCCACCACACATGGATTTGGGATCAGCCCATTCAGCATCTCCACCCCTCCTACCTATCTGGATGGATGTGGCTTCTTTATACCCATAGTTGTTGGACTTCCATTCCACTGGATTTCTGATGGTTCTGAGCAATGGTTGTTCTATAATTTAGCTGTAATTTTGATATAGTTGTGTGAGGAGGCAATTCATGTTTACCTATGCTGGCATTTTGACTGGAACAGCATATACAGTTTTAAAGTTAAGTTAGCCCAGTCAATGTTACAGGCTGCAGCCAAGAGGGGAGCCCCAAATAGGGATTTGGAATGTGGTCCAGAACTCAAGGTGTCCAGGAAATATTAGGATGTCCTCACCCCTTCCCCCACAGGTGTGAGTTGGGGGAAGGCACACGTGGAGCAGGAACATGCAGGGCTGCTTTGTACAGCAACAGCTTTGCAGCTAACCTCTGGCGTGGTCATTTATCATATCTATAGCCTTTAACTGGTTGCATAGATATGTTAAATAGCTGTGGCCATGCGTTGAGCCAGGGAGAAGGGAGTGACTTCCACCCAAGATGTAACTGGGGGGCAGGTCTGCTGAGTTACAGCGCCTTCGTGAGAATTTGGAGATGATTGGTTCCACGCCATGGGGCTACATGTACCCAGACCCACCAAGGCAGCCCAGTAAAGCTGGAAGGATATGGGAGTGCTGGCAAGTGTAGCTGATTGTGGGAGGAGTTAGAAATGGGGCCACAGAGGAAGATTGATGTGGGGATTTAAACCGAGATTCTGCAGGCAGTGCAGAGGGGACCACGTGGCTGTGGCAGCCCAGAGAGTACATACGGCTGCGGCAATAGAGAGGAGAGCCACACGCTTCTGGCAGAGTGGGGACCCCTGCAGCCATGTGAGAGGAATCACGCAGCTTTGCCAGAGTGGGGACCTCTGCAGCTTTGGTAGAAGAGGACCACATGGCTTTGGGGTGCTCCCTTTGGCCACGAGGCCTGGGAAGCAGGAGAGACTTTGCCTGGAAAATGGGTACAAAGAACTCTTGCCAGTAAGCCATGAGAAGGAGCCACATGGCTTTCAATTAATTAGAGATCCTGCCTGGACGGCCACACAGCTGACGGTGTCAGGAGCTGGAATCACAGACGTCTACTTTTTTTCCTGAGATATGGTACCCTGAATTAGGGCAGGGGGAAGGAAGCACTGTGGGCGTCTGTGGGTATCCAAAAAGGACTTTGATATTTTAATGAGGACATTAGGTCACGACTTTAGTCTGTATAGCATTAAATAAACATTTCCTTTCCTTTTCACAAATCGCTGGCATTGAGAGACCTTTCTTAAGGCGGTGGACAATTGAACTTAGTGGGGGGTTCTTTTGGTAATAGTATATCATACCCCCCTTGGCCCTGTGTGTGGGTGTGTTCTGTAACAGTTTTTGGCATCCCTGGGTGGGCCAATAATTGCCTCCCCCTGTTTGTTCTGTAACACCAAGATGGAAGCATAGGTAGAGACCCTTCACTTCCTCACACAACCAAAAGGAGGATAACAACCAATCTGAAATCAATAAATGACCAAAAGCACCGGAAAATCAAACTGCATGCAACTCCAACAACAAAGGAATTAAAGAAAAAAATCAACCAGAACAACCAGACTGGTAAGACAGCAAACTGTGTGGGCCAACTCAGAAAAACTGCGGGGATGTGGCAGACCTTGGGGATGGGGCTGGCTGCCGAGCTCTGTGGGCTGCATGGGAGGGGCTGACTTAAGGGGACTCAGAGGTAGCTGTGGGCTACAGCAGTTGCAGCACTAGGAGAAGCTCCCAGTCTCCCACGAGAGCCCATTGGAAAGTGCACTAGAGACCTGCAGGAAAGCTGCACTGTTCCCTCGCTGGACACTCCCCGACAGGCAGCACTGCAGCGCAGCAGAGGTTGCCCTGCCCAGTGAATACCTAAGGCCCCACCCCCTTACAACCTATCAGGTGTGCCAAGACAAAGAAATAGGGCCCAAATGAAAGAACAGAGCAAAACTCCAGAAACATAGCTAAGCAAGGAGGAGATCACCAACCTTTCTGATGGAGAATTTAAAGCCCTGGTAATCAAAATGCTCACAGAACTGATTGAGCTTGGTTGAAAAATGAAAGAACAAATGAAGGATACCCAAAGTGAAATAAAGCAGAATGTTCAGGGAACCAACAGTGACAGGAAGGAAACCAGGACTCAAAGCAACGATTTGGAACACAAGAAAAAAATAAACATCTGTCCAGAACAAAATGAAGAAACAAGAATTCAAAAAAGTGAAGAGACTCTTATAAACCTCTGGGACAACCTGAAATATTCCAATATCCGAATTATAGGGGTGCCAGAAGGAGAAGAGACCAAGCAATTGAAAACTTATTTGGACAAATAATGAAGGAAAACGTCCCCAATGTGGAGAAATAGACTTCCAGGAAGCCCAGGAAGCCCAGAGAGCCCCAAAGAAGTTGGACCCAAGGAGGAACACACCAAGGCACATCATAATTAAATTATCCGAGATTAAAGATAAGGACAGAATCTTAAAAGCTTCAAGAGAAAAGGAGACAGTTACCTACAAAGGAGTGCCCATAAGACTATCAGCTGGTTTCTCAAAAGAAACCTTGCAGGCAAGAAAGGGCTGGGAAGAAGTATTTAAAGTCATGAAAAGCAAGGACCTACATGCAAGATTGCTCTAGCCAGCAAAGCTTTCATTTAGAATGGAAGGGCCGATAAAGTGCTTCTCAGAAAAGGTCAAGTTAAAGGAGTTTATCTTCACCAAGCCCTTATTATATGAGATGTTAAAGGGACTTGTCTAACAAAAAAGAAGATAATCAAAAACTATGAACAGTAAAATGACAGTAAACTCACAACTGTCAACAAATGAACCTAAAAGAAAAAAACAACGAAAACAAAAACTAAACAAACAACCAGAACAGGAACAGAATCAGAAAAATGGACATCACATGGAAGGATTTCAGTGGGGAGGGGAAAGGGAGGAATAGGGGGCGGGGAAGGTACAGGGAAGAAGAAACATGGTTAGTAGGCATAAGGTAGATGGGGGGAGATAAAAAATGGTATGGGAAACAGAGGACTCAAAGAACTTATATGTACAACTCATGGACATGAACTGAGGGGGGATGCTGGAGGGTTGGGGAGCAGTTCAGAAGGGGGATAGAGGGGGAAAAATTGGGAAAACTGTAATAGCATAATCAATAAAAATATTAATAAAAATAAAGTTAAGTTAAATATTGATAGCTTTTTAATTTATATTTTAACTTGAAAATTCTACTTAGTCCTTCTTCATCCAGTATTAAATAAAACAAGTGATCTTTATACATATTCTTTGTATGCATAAATCTCACCTATACTGTATATCTGTGGTATTAACATTTCATGGGTGGGGCAATAGGAAAAATGTGTAAATAGCCTTCTTACATCATATTAATGAAGAATGGGTTAATAAAAATGGCTTTAATGGATTAGGTTTCTTTAAAAGATATTTTATTGATTATACCATTATAATTGTCCCATTTTTTTCCATTTATTCCCCTCTACCCTGTACCCTCCCTCCCTCCAGCATTCCTCCTCCTTAGTTCATGTCCATGGATTGTACATATAAGTTCTCTGGCTTCTCCATTTCCTATACTATTCTTAACTTCCCTCTGTTTATTTTGTGCCTACCAATTATGTTTCTTATTCCCTGTACCTCCCCCCCATTCTCCTGTCCCCCAACTGAAAACCCTCCACATGATCTCCATTTCTGTGATTTTGTTCCTATTCTAGTTGTTTGATTAGTTTTTGTTTTTGTATTTTTAGGTTTAGTTGTTGATAGTTGTGAGTTTATTGTCATTTTACTGTTCATAGTTTTTGATTATCTTCTTTTTTGTTAGACAAGTCCCTTTAACATCTCATATAATAAGGGCTTGGTGAAGATAAACTCCTTTAACTTGACCTTTTCTGAGAAGCACTTTATCGGCCCTTCCATTCTAAATGAAAGCTTTGCTGGCTAGAGCAATCTTGCATGTAGGTCCTTGCTTTTCATGACTTTAAATACTTCTTCCCAGCCCTTTCTTGCCTGCAAGGTTTCTTTTGAGAAACCAGCTGATAGTCTTATGGGCACTCCTTTGTAGGTAACTGTCTCCTTTTCTCTTGAAGCTTTTAAGATTCTGTCCTTATCTTTAATCTCGGGTAATTTAATTATGATGTGCCTGGTGTGTTCCTCCTTGGGTCCAACTTCTTTGGGGCTCTCTGGGCTTCCTGGGCTTCCTGGAAGTCTATTTCTCCACATTGGGGACGTTTTCCTTCATTATTTGTCCAAATAAGTTTTCAATTGCTTGGTCTCTTCTCCTTCTGGCACCCCTATAATTTGGATATTGGAACATTTCAAGTTGTTCCAGAGGTTCCTTAGCCTCGTCTTTTTTTTTTTTTTTAATTCTTGTTTCTTCATTTTGTTCTGGACAGATGTTTATTTTTCCCTTTTGTTCCAAATCATTAATTTGAGTCCCAGTTTCCTTCCCTTCACTTTGGTTCCCTGTGTATTTTCCTTTATTTCACTTTGAATAGCCTTCACTTCTTCCTTCATTTTGCAACCAAACTAAGTAATTTCTGTGAGCATCCATCCTGATTACCAGTGTTTTGAACTCTGCATCGGATAGGTTATCTATCTCTTTGTTGCTTAGTTCTTTTTCTTGAGTTTTGATCTGTTCTTTCATTTGGGCCATATTTGTCTTAGTGCACCCATTATGTTGTAAGGGGCAGAGCCTTAGCTTTTCGCCAGGGCAGGGCAAGCCACTTCACTGTGTTTTGTCACTGTATGTGAAGGAGGGGTCAGAGAGGGAACAGTGCCACTTGCTAGCTTGCTCAGCTCTTGTCCCATCTGCTGTCACTTCCCTCTCTTCCCACAAATATATTATGCCCTTTCAGGTGTTGATTCCCAGGTGGGTGAGTTTGTATACATTCTAGGACCCCAAGGGTCTCTACAATAGATTCTCCTGTGTGATTGGGAGTTTCTACTGCCACTGCAACCCCCACAGGTTTTTACAGTCAGATGTTTTGAGGCTGTATTTCCCTGCACTAGAACCCTGGGTTGCATGGTTTGTCTCACTGTCCAGTTACTCCTCCTGGCTTATCCACACCAAATATGGGAAATCCTGATCCACCAGCCACAGCTTTGTCCACCTTGGTCCTCAAGCTGCTGCCTTACTGCACGTCTTCTCCATCCCTCCTACCAGTCTGGATGAATGTTTCTTCTTTGATTCTTCAGTTGTTGGACTTCCATGCAGTTTGATTTTCTGACAGTTCTGGTTGTTTTTTGTTTTTTGATTGGTTGTTAGTCTTCTTTTTGTTGTGCAAGGGAACGAAGCATATCTAACTAGCCTCCACCTTGGCTGGAACCCTCTGGATTAGGTTCATAGAAGTAGAAACACAGAAAATTTGGGGAAGGTGAATCACCAGGATTTGATGATGAATGTTATTTGGAGAATTATAGAGGGGAAAGTGTCAAAGAGTACTCCTCAGTCTAGTTTACTCAACAGTGTAGATCATTCAGTGATGAACCAATGCTGGAAGAGTACAGGAGTTTGCTTGTCACTTGCTTATTTATTTTGTGGAATCTATTACTGTGTGTGTGCGGTGGGGGATGATGTGTGTTTGTGGGCACATATTTAATGAAAAGTACCTGACTTTTAGGTACTTGTGGTAGGCATAATAATGGTCCCTTACATATATCCACATCCTAATATTTGGAATCTGTTAATAAATTATGTTGTATGACAAACAGGAATTAAAGTTGCAGATGGAATTAAGATTATTAATTGGCTGACCTTAAGATATTAATAGTAATCTCCAGGGAAACCACCAAGAAGATAGCACACAAATACATAGTAAAATACTGTAACTAGTACAAGGCAGTTAAAACGGCACCCTAGGCAACAAAAAAGAAGTCAGTAATGGAGGAATTGAGAAATGCAAAAGATGTAAGATGTATAGAAAACAAACAGCAAAGCAAAAGATGTAAATATTATTGTGATTTTGTTAAATGTAAAGGTATTAAATTCTCCAGTTAAAAAACAAATATCAGCAGATGGATATTTAAAAAACATGATCCATCTAGTTTCTGTCTACAAGAAACTCAGACACAAAGACACAAGTAAGTTGAAAGTGAAAGGATGGAAAAGAGATACCTGCAAATAGTAACCAAATGAGAGCTATAGTGGCTATACTCATATTAGACAAAATAAACTTAAAGTAAAAAATTCTTCCTAGAAACATAGATGGACTCTTTATAATGATAAAGATTCAATCTACCAGGAAAATACAATGAATATGTAGAGAGTTCCTGACTTACAATGATTTGACTTAAGATTTTTTGACTTTATAATGTGCAAAAGTGATATGCAGTCAATAGAAATTGCACTTCAAGTTTAATTTTCTCCCAGCCAGTAATATTTGTTATGATGATCTCTTGCGATACTTGATGGTAGCTGTGAGCCACAGCTCTCAGTGAGCCATGTAATCATGAGGTTAAGCAAGTGATACTCTACACTAAACTCTGTTGCCAGCATTTCTGGATATTGTGTTTTGTGTTTTCATGTTTCCTCATGTCTACAAAATACCCATATGTCTCCTGCTTCTGGTGGGAAGAAGAAGATAAAGGCAATTACTCTTGAGTTGAAGCTAAAGATAATTGCCTAGCATGAATATGGCAAGCTATAATTACATAGGTTATATAAAATATTCAATACTTTACTATAAACTAGGCTTTATGTTAGATGATTTTTCAACTGTAGACCGATGTAAGTGCTTTCAGCATGTTTAAGTTATATTAGGCTGAGATGTGTTTGGTAGGTTAGGCACATTAAATGCACTTTTGAGTTATGATATTTCAACTTACATTGGATTAACTAGGACAATACCCCATTATAGGTCAAGGAGCATTTGCAAACATATATGGACCTAACAGAGACTCAATGTATATGAAGCAGACACTGACAAAATTAAACAGAGAAACACAGAATTCAACAATAGTAGCAGAAGACCTCAATTTCTCACTTGTCATAATGAATAGGTAAATAGACAGAAAATTAGCAAGGAAATAGATTTGAACAATTGGACCCAACAAACATCTATAGAACACTCCACCCAACGATAGCAGAATACATATTCCTTCAAGTGCTCATGGAATATTCACCAGAATAAACCATATGTTAAGCTATTAAACAAATCTCAATAAATTTAAAAGGACTGAAATTATACAGAATATTTCCTTTCAACCACAATGAAAGGAAATTATAAATCAAAAACAGATGGAAATTTTGAAAATTCACACATATGTAGAAATTAAAAGGCACACATCTAAAGAACCAATGATTTAAAAACAAAACCACAAGGGAAAGAAGAAAATATTTTGAGATTAATGGAAGTTAAAACACAACATGCCAAAATTTATGGGATACAGGAAAAATAGTGATCAGAGGGAAATTTATAGCTGTAAGCACCTACATTTTAAAAAGAAGAAATATATCAAATCAATAACATAAACTTTTACCTAAAGATATAAGCAAAAAGTAAAATAAACCTGTAGCAACCAGAAGACTGAAAGTAATAAAGAACTGAAATGAACAAAACAGAGAATAGGAAAATAATGTAGAAAATTAATCCAACAGTTGGATTTTTTGTAGAAATCAA
Organism: Trachops cirrhosus; assembly: GCA_028533065.1. NCBI lineage: Eukaryota > Metazoa > Chordata > Mammalia > Chiroptera > Phyllostomidae > Trachops > Trachops cirrhosus. Next base: position 4,795 of record JAPYXV010000940.1, on the reverse strand, counting down.
CAAAATTGATAGATATTTAACTATACTGACCATGATAAAAAGAGAGCATATTCAAATTACTAAAATCAAGAATGAAACAGGGGACACAAATTACCAACACTGACTCATGAAGAATGATAAAATATGTATTGGTCTAAAACAAGTAAGGAGTTTTAATTAACAATAAAAACTTTCTATCAAAAAAAGGCCCGGGAGCATATGACTTCATTAATGAATTTTAGCAAGTTCATAAAGAGTAGCACCAATCCTTCACAAGCTCTTTCAAAAAGTAGAAGAGAAAGGAACATTTCCTAACTCATTTTATGAGGCCATAATTAACCTGATATCAAAGCCAGGTAAGGGTATTGTAAAAAGAAAAACTATGGATCAATATCCTATATGAATCTTCAACAAAATACTAGTAAACCAAATACAACAATATATAAAAAGCATTATATACTATAACCAAGTAGGATTTATTCCAGAAATTCAGTGTTGTTTCAACATACAAAAATGAATCAATGACATTATATTATAGAATAAAGGAAAAATAGAAATGATCGTTCTAACAAGCAGAAAAGCATTTGAGCAAATCTAATAATAAATAGTTCATGAAAAAATACTCAGCATACTAGGGACATAAGGGGATTTCCTCAAACTAATATAGGGCATCTATAAAAAACCCACAAATGATATTATATTTAATGCCGAAAGACTGAAGTCCTCCTAAGATCAGGAACCAGCAAAGGATTTCTGATCTTATCACTTCTATTCAATGGGTAAAGGGAGACAACAGACATCCAGAATGTAAAGGAAGAACTTATAAACTATCTCTATTTGCAGATGATATAATCTTGTACAGAGAAAACTTGAAAGAATCCACAAAAAAGCTAATATAGCTACTTTCAGCAAATTTCTAGTATACAAGATCAATATACAAAAGTGAGTATTGTATTTCATACATTAAAATAAGCAATCTGAAAATTAAACTAAAAACAGTTTCACTTATAAATAAGACAAAAATGCGTGTACTTAGGGATAAATTTAACGAAAGAGGGGAAAAACTTGTACACTGAAGACTATAAGACTTTGGTGAAAGAAATGAAAGAATGCCTAAATAAATGGTGAGACATTCTGTGTTCTTGGATTAGAAGACTTAATATTGTTAAGTCAATATTTTTAAGGCAATACCACTCAAATTAGTCTACAGATACTCTGTAATCCCTACCAAAATTCCAATTGCCTTTCTTACAGAAATGAACAAACTGATCCTAAAATTCATGCAGAAATTCAAGGAACCCAAAATAATCAAGACAATCTTGAAAAAGAGCAAAGTTAGAGGACTCATTGTCTAATTTCAAACACCACTTTAAAGAAGCAGTATTCAAACCAGTGTGGCACTGACATAAACGTAATCATATGTACCAGTGGCGTAGAGTTGAGGTTCAGAAATTAAATATCTATGGTCAATTGATTTTTGACAAAGGTGCCAAGACCATTCAATGAGGAAGAAATAGTCTTCTCAAAAAAATAGTGATGGGGACAACTTGATATCCATGGGCAAAAGAATGAATTTGAACTCCTTTCTCCCACAATATAAAAATTAGCTCAAAATGGATAAAAGACCTTAATGTAAGAGTGTGGACTATAAGACTTTTAGAAGAAAACAGGTGTAAATCTTTGTGACTTTTGACTAGGCAATGGCTCTTTAGATAGGACACCAAAAGTATAAGCAACCACAGAAAAAATAGGTATTTTGGACTTCATCAAAATTAAAAACTTTTATGCATCTAAAGCACACTATCTAAAAAGTAAAAAGACAACCCACAGGATGGAGGAACATATTTTCACAGCATATATCTGAGAAGGATTTAGGATCCAGAATATAAAAAAAGCTATAAAAATTCAACAATAAAAATATGAGAAACTTAAATTAAGAAAAGCAGATTTGAGTAGGCATTTCTGCAAAGAAGTTGTATGTATAGTCAATAATATATGAAAAGATACCCAACATTATTAGTCCCTAGGAAAATGCAAATGAAAAACCACAGTGAGATATCACATCACATTCACTAAGATGGCTATAGAAATTTTTTAAAAAAGAAGAAGGAAAGACAAAAAGAGAAATAAATGTTAGTGAGGATTTAAACAAATTGGAATCCTTATACACTACTAGTGGGAATGTAAAGTGGCTTAGCTACTTTGGAAAATGGATTGACTCTTCCTTCAAAGGTTTTGTTACAATATGATTCTACCAGACTCTTCCCCCTCCAAAATGAAAACACACGCTTATATAAAAATTTGTACATGAATGCTCCTAATAGCATTATTCATAATAGCTAAATGGTGGAACAACCCAAATATTCATCAACTGACGAATGGATAGACAATATGTGATTATATCCATACGTTGGAATATTTTCAGCCATAAAAAAAATGAAGTACTGATTCTTGACTTCTGGTCAAGATGGAGGCATAGGTAGACACAGTTCACCTCCTTGCAAACCACATAAAATTACAACTAAAATATAGAACAACCATCACTCAGAACCATGAGAAATTGACTTGAATGGAAGTCCAACAGCAACAATTCCAATGGAATTGTTGGAATTCTTTTATGGAATTAAAAAAACACATCCATCCAGGGGCAGAGATGCAGAAAAGGCTGGTGCCAAACCCACATGTGGTAGATAAAAATTTGGGAGGGATATCTCAGGAGTGAGGGGTCCCAACCTAATACCAGGCTCCCCAGCACAGGAAGATAAGTCTGTATTACTGCTGGCTGTAAAAAACAGTGGAGACTGAGTCAGTGAAGAAACTGCTGCATTCCCAATAAATGACACGCCCACAGACTTACTCAGACTAACCCCCTCTGAGCTCTAGCACCTGGGTAGCAGCTTAAAAGGCACCAATGGCATACAGGGAGTAAAAGAAGTGTCTGACATTAGGGCTAGAGCTGGAGGACAATTTTCTCCCAGACGGAAAGGCCATTGTTCCTTTCCTAAATCTTCCCTCCACAGAACCATAGAGCCAGCAGGCAGGTACCATATCTGAGACTCCATCAACTTGGCTCACACTGTTTGCTCCACTCTGGTGTTTCCCATGGTTCCTCCTCACTCAATTTATGGGCCCACACAAGCTGTTAAGAGTGGCTTTTCCATATGAATGGCTTGTCTTGACTCATGCTTTACATCTTTCTAAATCCTCTCAAACAAGCAACAGCTGGCCTCAGCAAGCCCCTAGCCCATGTACCTCTTGCTAGGTGGCCCCAGGCCAAGCACTAGCTAGCATCATCCAGCCCAGGTTCATGTCTGGCTTTGCCTGGGAAACTCAAAGCCCAGCACAAGTAGCAGCCATCGAAGATTGCTTTATAGTGCAGGCAGGGTGGGCCTGAGCAAAACACAGGTAGGGGCTGATGTTGGCCTGCACCACTGAGAAAAATCCAGAGCCTGCACACCCAATGGACAGCTATGATCAGGTGGGAGCAGCCCTGCTCCTGCACAGCAGATCCTCCATGGAGGGTGGGGGTTGGTGGTCAGTGGTCACAGCCAGTCCTTGCAGCTGGCTGGCCTGGGTAAATCCTTCCCATTATCTGCCAACAGCAACCACAGCTCAACTACAAGAGGAGGGTGTACTCAGCCCACATAGAAGGATCACCTCGAGAACACAGCTTGGGTGATAGGGGAAGCTGTGCCACAGGACTCTACAGGACGCCTACTACATTAGGCCACACTATCAAGACAGGGAGTCATAGCAGCTCTACCTAATTCATAGAAACAAACACAAGAGGCTGCTAAAATGTGGAGACAAAGAAACATGGCCCAAAGGAAAGAACAGATGAAAACTCCAGAAAAAGAACTAAACAAAATGGAGATAAGCAATCAATCAGATTCAGAGTTTAAAACACTGGTTATAAGGATGTGTAAAGAACTTAGTGAGGACCTCAACAGCATAAAAAAGATCCAGTCAGAAATGAAGGAGTCAACAATTGAAATAAAGAACACTTTACAGAGAAACAACAGTACCGTGGATGAAGTCTAGAATCAAATCAATGACTTGGAACATAAGGAAGAAAATCAACTCATCAGAACAACAACAAGAAGAAAGAATCAAAAAAAAAAATATGAGGATAGTGTAAGCAGCCTCTGGGACAGCTTCAAGAGGTCCAACATTTGCATCATAGGGGTGCCAGAAGGAAAAGAGAAAGAGTAAGAAATTGGAAATCTATTTGAAAAAATAATGAAAGAAAACTTCCTTAAGTTGGTGATGGCAATAGAGTCTCAAACAAGGGTCTCAGAGGGCACAGAGAGTCTCAGACAAGATGGATGCAAAGAGGCCCACTCCAAGACACATCATAATTAAAATACCAAAGTTTAAAGATAGAAGGAGAATCTTAAAAGCAGCCAAGGAAAAGAAGTTAGTTGCCTGCAGGGGAGGTAAGACTGTTAGCTGTTTTCCCCAAAGAAACTTTGCAGGCTGGAAGGTATTGGTGAGAAATATTCAAAGTCATGAAAAGCAGGAACCTACAGCCAAGACTGCTCTACCCAGCAAATATATCATTTAGAATCAAAGGCAGATAAGAGCTTTTCAGACAAGAGAAAACTAAGAAAGTTCATCATCAGCAAGCCAATATTATATGAAATGTTAAAGGGGCTTATTTAAGAAAAAGAAGATCAAAACCATGAACAATAAAATGGCAACAAGTACATATCTATCAACAATTGAATCTAAAAAGCAAACTAAGCAAGCAAGCAAGAACACAGACCGAATCATGTATATGGAGAGTATTTTGTTGGTTGCCAGATGAAAGGAGGGT
>JAPYXV010000094.1:14045-28189 GCA_028533065.1 Trachops cirrhosus | reverse complement strand
GGTTGTCCGACTTCCATAAACTTCAATTTTCTGTCAGTTCTGGTTGTTATTTTGTTTCTATATCTTTGTTGTCCCTATCTTGGTTGTGCGAGGAGGCACAGTGCGTCTACCTATGCCTCCATCTTGGCCGGAAGTCCCAGGTTGAACTTCTAACCTATCAAATTGTAAGATCATTACGTTGTGTTGTTTTAAGCCACTAAATTTGCGGCAATTTGTTACATCAGCAATGGAAAACTAATACAGACAAAAACAACAACCAAAAAACCCTCTTCTGATGTATTTTCCTTCAGCTATTGTCCTATTTCTTTATTCCCCTTAACAAGACTCCTCAAAAGAGTCATTTATACTCACTGGCTCCAGTTCTCTCTTAAACCCTCTATCATCAGGTTTTTTTCCCCAACCACTCCACAAAGTGTGGGCTTATCAAGAACACTGATGACCTCAATATCATTTTGACCAATTCTCAGTTTTCAAACAAGTTTGATAAGGTTATCACTTCCTCATCTTTGAAACACTTTTTTCTCTCACTTCCAGGATACTGCACTCTCCTGGTTTTCATTCTTCCTTATGGCTACTTTTCAGTCTACTTTACCAGTTTTTCTAATTTCCCCAGTCCCTTGGAGTAGCCAAGGACTCAGTGCTAGGCTCTCTTTTCTGTCAACACTCCTTCCCTAGCTGATCTCATTCACTCTCATGGCTTTAAAACTACGTAAACAGTGATTACTCCCAAGTATATACCTCTGGCCAAGGCTTCTGCCTTATACTCCAGACTCATTTATCTAAATATTCACTTGACATCTCCATGAGGAGGTCTAGTAGGCATCTCACCCTTCATAGTCTAATACAGACTTCTGAATCATACCTCTAAAGCTTTGTCTTCCTGCTGTCTTCTCTAAGTAGGTTAATGGCAATTCCATACTTTAAGTTGCTCAAAAGAAAAATCTTTGATTCATCTTTGCCACTTTTTTTTTCTTTCATGACCCTAATCTAACCATTCTTTTTCTTTAAAAGATATCCTTTTATTGGCCATCTCATAATGCCTCCAGATCACTACAGCTTAAAATAATCACTACCCTTTCTCAGCTACACAGAGCAAGAGATAAAATCCAGGACAGAAAAGTTCATGTTACTATCAATTCAGAGCATGTCATTCACCAAGCTATAAGATTGTTTGAAAAGAACCATTAGAAATAAAATATCACAAATAGGCTTTTTTATTTGCCACCATTAAGCATCTGAATTTAAAAAGATTCTTGGACTGGGGGCTCATATCCATCAGCTCATTCAACTTTAGTGCCTGTCTCATCCCCACTAGCCTTTCCAGAACTGCTACCTTCATTATGAATCCATGAGTTTTCCCAATTCAAACTTGGGCTTCTTCAGCGTTTTGACTTTTTTAACAGAGACATCATGAAGTGGATAAATAGATTGACAAGCATTTTCTGTCTTTCCCAATGCTATCTGGGATCAATTTATTGACCACTTCTTTCAAGTCATTTGTCTGCACTCCTCGGGTCATGATTTCCGTCATTTTCTTCCAGATTTGGCAGACCTGTTGATGCTGAGCATAAGAGGTCTTCCGAATCTGATTGTTGCATTTTTTAGTAAAACCAACACAGAATAAATGAAGCAAATACCCATCAATAGTCTTGACATCAACATGAGCTTCAACCATGGTCTGCATTTTTTGACCATGGACCACATTTTGTCATGGGTAAAATCCATGCCATGGAAATTAGTCAGGCAGTTTTTGCCCTGAACATCCTCAGTAATTAGCTTGAATTTTCTAAATGCAACTTCATCATTCTGCAGATCAGCTAGGCTCACTTCAAATAGATGGCCCTTCAGATCATCCGATGTGATTTTGGTTCCTTCAGTTCTTGTGACTAGTGTTTTTCCAATGTTTCTTATGTTGAACATAGCTGGTGCTTTCACATCATACCAATCTTAGAAAATGGTTCAACCACTTTCTTCTTTGCTCCCTTTTTGCCACCTTTGGTTAGGCACTTGTTTTTGCCCACCGCCATGGTGCTGCTCAGAGAGCTAAAAGCTAACCTTTCAATAAAGTATCTCCAGGGTCTCAAACAGTAATTAGTGCAAACCTGTTAAGTTCTTCAAAATTATCAGAATATGATCCTAGTACAAGGTATCCTTTCTGAAGCCTGGATTTTTGCAAAAGCCTTCTAACTCATCTTCTTACTTCCCATATGTTGTACCTCCATACTGCCACAGAGTTATTCTTTCAAATAATAAGTTAGATCATGTCATTGTTCTGCTCAACACCCTCTAATGCCATCTTACCTCATTCAGAGTGAAAGCCAAATACTTTACAATGGCCTATGAGTCCCAAAGACATCAGCCTCTGGGAACTTCTCTGACTTTATCTCTTACTGCCTGCCCTCCCCAGTTGCTCAGCCACAATGATCTTGCTATTTCTTGAAGAAGTCAGATTTTCCTTTGATCAACACCTTTGCATTTGATGTTCCATCTGATTTCAATGATCCTTCTAATATTTTAATTTCTTTCTCCCTCAACTCTTCCAAGTCTTTAATCAAATATCTCTATCTCAGTAACAGCTTCTCTGGTCAGTATATTTAAACTTTCATTATTCATCTTCCACCTCCAGCATTTTCCTCCCTTGCTTTATTTTTTTCCATTGCATTTGTTACCTGTGGCCTCAAAGATGCACTCAGTGTAGTAGAGGTTGTCTTTGTCCAGCTTGTTGTGTTTCTCTAGGAAGCTAAACCAGACACTGCCTATTGTGATCTCAATGGGGAGTTCCTCCCTGGAGGCCTATTTGAATTGTTCCAGATCTTTAAGGATGACGTTGTTGGTCTGGTCCTGAAGGAGGGTCCTATACTTGGCCTTGATGCCTCCAGGCTGAGTGTGTGGGACATGGGAACTTATGTGTTCAGTTTCTGAGCAGTGTTCAGAGCCTCCTCCTTGGATCCCACTGCCCCAGAATGGTATTATTTTTTAAATTGCTGATAGTACAGAGGATTTATAGAAGGTAAATCTGGGAGAAGAATGAATCAGGATGTCTGACAGATGGTAATGCCAATCATTGAAATAAGGAACATGGGAGGAAATAGTTTAGAAGGTGGAGTACGGTATTAGTAGGAAATGACCATTTGAGGTACAGTCATACCTCGGTACCTGTCTGCTTCAGAACTCATCAAACCCTGTAGTTGTCACATTTTGATGAGAAAAAAAATGTTTCAGCGCTTGGTGCTTGCTTGGTACTCATGGGTTTTGGCACTCATCACAAGTTCTGGAATGAGTTAATGGTGAGTACTGAGGCATCACTGTAGTGGATTAAAAGATAGTATTGAGGCTTTACCAAAACAGCAGAAAGAGACAAAAAGATAAAAATATAGAGGAGCTGTCAAAAGTCATGGAGAATGTATTGAGATAATCCATTATGTATTTAATAGGAAATCCAGAACAAGATAAAAAAAAGAGGATGACAGAAAACAATATTAAAAGAGATAAAGGCTGAGAATTTTCTAGAATTGAAAGAGAATCTAAAATCTTCATTCAGGTTGTAAGTGCACTGCAAATATGAAGCAGGAAAAATAAAAATAAAACTATCCCAAGTCACATCACAGTGAAACTTCAGAACATCAAGGGTAAAAGGAAAGTAGTATAAACTTCCAGAGAGAAAAGACAGATTGCCTACACTAGAACAAGAATTAGACCAGCAGTATGCTTTCCTCCAGCAATAATAGATGCTGAAGGTGGTGCAGTGATATCTTCAAAGTGCTGTGAAAAGCATCACCCACTCCTCACACAATATATGTATGTGGCATTGATTCACAAAATCCTTACAACTCCAAAAACATCAGGGGTTCTGATCTTTCTAGACTCTCTCCGGTTTAAAGATTGATCTTCTTGCCTCTTATAATCCTGAGGTCAATTATTAAGGAGTCAGTCACAAAGTTGATTTCAAATGTCTTGATTTAGCATGTCCTGAATAGATCTTCTTACTGTTAATGTGCTGAGTCTTTGGGACATCTGCCAGAATTCTGAAATAATGACCTTATGTTTAACATCCTTTTGCACTAAAAAATATTAAATCAATGTTGATTGTTCTCTATTTTTTATATGTTTGTTTTATATGTTTGTTTTTATATGTTTGTATGTTTGACTTGCTTTCCAACTAGCTTGTAAACATATCCCATATTATTTTTACACTAGGTAAGTAGAAGTTTTTCAATATATGCTTTAAAAAATAATGAGATAATAAATTATTGAAATTATTATTTATGGAGCCAGGCACTCTAAGTGTTTTATTAGCATTACCTCTCAGTCATTGCCCTGCAAGGTAGTTACTGTCACATTCATTTTACAGATGAGGAACTTGAAGCTTAGGGAGCTTAATAACCTGCACAAGATCATATTTTAGAGAAGAGAAAAGGCAGGAATCTGACACAGGTCTGTATGATTTCAAAGCCTCTATGATACATTGATTAGTGGAGCATACTAACTTTTGATAAGAATGACTGTGTTAATAATTTGGAGTGGGAATATTTACCCAAAATGTTGACTTATTTCTTTGGTCTTCCCAGGAAAAGAGATGTATGGTCTCTTGTGGGCTTTCCAGTAAGACTTAATTCCATTGAAATTAGTGCCTTAGGAAAATACCTGCTTTGCCAGCCAACTGTATTATTCTGAGTTTTTCTTACTCCTAGAGAAATAATGGTAAATGAAACTAATTTGTATAGACAGTCTCCATTTCATATAACTTGTCAACATTTAACACAGAACACTCCTTTTGCATTGCTCCAAGGAGTAAATGCTGATTCAGTAAAGCATTAAAGCACTGGTCTGGCAGTATTGCCCAGTAGTCTGAAAGGTCAAAGAGCCAGAAATTATGTTTGAAGGAACTTTACCAAGGTCAGTATTCTCCAGAGTCTTACTGTATGCAACACAATTCATTACTTGCTTCAAGAAGAAGAAAGAATCATGATATGAAGGTAAATACACTTCCCAAGAGCACCTTCTTCTCTTTATATTCCCATTACCTAGCACACTGTCAGGCATGTCATCTGTGCTCATTAAAACCTAAATTAAAAATGTAAACCTTATTCAAGAACTTTGGGGCAATGGTAGTACAAAAAAAAGAGGAGATTTAGGAAGCGGTTAAATGAAGAAAATAGGTCTGTGTTGAAACTCAACTAGATAAATGTTATCAAATTTCTGTATGGCCTGCCAGGTCCACAGTGAAAACTGTGGTACATTATCTTGGCACATAGGTAGTTGAGATGACCAGATTAGCCATAGACAGGTTAGATCTTGTTTGGACATATAAACTGAATAAAAATTACTGTCCAAGGCAGAGGAGAACAATGAATGAAATCTTTTATATTAGTTCTTAAAGTAATTTTTCTATTTAAACCCTTTTCATATGAAATGCCTCAGGCTTCAGTTAAAATAATATATAATAGTTATATTAAATTTACATTATGTGAGAATAATAGTGTGTGTAAACTAACATTAGCATTCTTGCCTAATGTAAAGTCCTTTACATGACTTTAAAACATTACAAATATTACAAAGGAACAAAATTCCAAACCTCCAAACTAGATAGTATTAGGTTTAAAAATAGAAAAATTGACTGAGGAAAGAAAAATATTAATAGAAATAGAATTAAAACTATAAGGCTCAGCATATGACTTCAAGTGTAATGAACATGGTGAAAGAAATAATTATTTATGAAATGCCATTAAAAATATAATATTAAAAATAGAAATAAACTTAAAATTCTCATAACATATGCTACAAATATTGTTATAGTTAAGCATAAAACACAAAGCATAGTAATTTGAATGAAGAGAATTGTATATCTTGGTTGGGGAGAAGAATATAAGTAGTTTAGATGGTAAACTAAAGTATCAATGGCATACAGTAAACTCCACATATTTAAAGCATACAATGTGGTAAGTTTTGACACATTTATACACTTGTGAAACCATCACCACTATCAAGGTACCCATCACCCCCAGGGTTTCCTCCTGCCCATTTGTAATCCACTCCACTCAACTCCTCCAACTTCTCCCCTCCCTCATCCCCAGGCAACCACTAATCTGTCACTTTAGTTTGCACAAATATAAGATTTGACTGGAGAAAGTGTTACTGATTATAAGATTGATGACTCTACTTCTATAAAAGTCAAGATGTAGTGAAAAAATAAGGAAAGAATTGAAATGGAAACATTTTGTAATAAATATGATAGATAAAAGTTTAATATCCAGAATATTTAAAAAATTTAATAAAAAGTGTTTTATTTTGGCTTGTTTGATAGCAAGGAACAGAGATACAGTCCAATTAGCACAAGAAAAAGGATACATATTTTAGGAATATACATGACCTGGATCTAAAAAAGAGAGTTGCTAAAAAGAGAGGTAGCTTGACAGATTGACTCTGGCTTTTCTCTCATGGGACAAATGGTTGTTCCCTAAATGCATCTTCTTCTTTAAGCTCGTTTATTTTGTTTTCTGTCTACCAACTGCCTTTCTCTGCTAACCTTAGTCTGGTCCTCATAATTTCAGCTTGCCATGGCTCCTCTGACTCCAAATATACCCATGGCATCTCTTGGTTCAGACTTTTTGACTTTAGCTCCTTCTATTAATTGCATTAATGCTCAGTATTTCCAAATTTAAATTTTCAAGAGATGAATGTGATTGGCTTGGCTCACGTTTTTAACCCAGGTCATACATCCAAGTTGCCGGCCAAGATATATATCAGTTATTTTGGGGTCTGAAATAACTCATGACCTCTACTCAGAGAACAGGGATCACATGCTACAAAACATCAGCAGGTGCTGTGAGCAGGGCAGGCATCGAATGCTTACCTGTCTGGGAAAGAGAATGGAGCTTTAGAGCCAGATGGAGCTTGAGTCAAACCCAGGTCTTCTTGGTTGGGGAGAAGAATAAAAGCTATGTGACTTTGGGTGACTTGCCTAATGTTATTCTCTGAACCTTAGTTTTCTTATTTATAACATTGGGATGATAACTGTCATGTAGGATTTTGTGGGAAAAAAATGTGCAAAGCATGATACAGTTATCTAGCCTGCAGTAGGTCTTAATTAATGATAGCTTTTCTATTTTATATTAGCTATTTTATTATTATATTAACAGATTAATAATTTTCTCAGGAAAAATAATCTCTGGGCAAAAGCCAAAAGAACTCTCACACAAAAGGAAGACCAAGTAGTTAGCTAACATTGAAGGAAATGTCCAGCCTCACAAAAATTTCTTAAAAATGTATTTAAAAATAGACAATGTGATCACGTCATAAGGTATATAAATGTTGGATCACTATGTTGTATACCTGAATCTAATATTGTATGCCAAGTATAATTTTAAAAATTAAAAAAATAAAAATAGCTATGAGGTATATCTCACATTCATTAAACTTACTAAAATAAATTAAATTATACATCCCAATATTGGTGGAGCAGTGAAGAAAGATTCCATTTGGTAGTGGCTTATAGATTAGCTTGACTATTCCAAATAGCTATCTCACAAAACATAGTCTTCAATTCATAGTCCCCTTCTGGGGAAATTCTTCCCAAAGAGGTAATTCAAAAGACAAATTTCTATTTGTAAAAATATTTATTTTTTTACAGAGATTTTATTTATTTTCAGAGAGAGGGGGAGGGAGAGAGAAAGAGAGGTAGAGAAACATCAAGGTACAGTTGCCTCTCACATGCCCCCAACTGGGGACCTGACCCACAACCCAGGTATGTGCTCAGACCAGGAATCAAACCAGCAACCTTTTGGTTTGCAGGCTGACAATCCATCCACTGAACCACACCAGTCAGGGTTGTACAAAATATTTATAGCTCTCTTTTTAATTCAAAGGTATTTTTATCATTTTAGGACTGAAAGAGACCTAAAAGATTATTCTTCCTATTGACCTGGACATAGAATTATTTAGGAGCTTTTAAAAACACTCTTTATTCTTACCAAAACATCTCATTGATGTGGTAAGGGCTTTCTATAGAAAGGCTTTTACTTTTGAGTTCTTTGAGTTAAAGATTATTTTTTATGAACCATTCTTTTTTTAAAATATAGAAAACATTTTATTTATTAAGTGTGCATATAATTTCTAAGTAAATATCATACAACATTCATTGTTATTATTTTGATTTATTAAAATTATATATATGTTCATACCAGAATGAAAAGAAATTTAAACTACATTGTAAAACTTAAGCATGTTTTAAAGTAAAAAAATATAGTATTTCTTCAGTGTAGATTTATTAAACACTTTGTAGAGCAGGATCTTAACCTGTTGTGCTTTTTTTTCTGCTTTCTGAAAGATTTAATGCAATTGTTGAAGCTTCTAACCAAGAAAGACCCTAAGGACTTGGGAGACTTGGTCCCCTTGTTTTCAGGGATGTGGCTATAACTTCCCCACCTTGGATATTGCTTAAATGTGGTGTAAGGATTTTTAGCTTTTATAATCAAAATTTTAAGAAAAGATTTTTTGTTTGCTTGTGGATTTGTGTAATCATTGATGCTAAATGTTGCTGCTCTGTGACATAAAAATTGCTTCCTATTCTCCATATTTATTCTTGTACTAAAAATAGTATATATTATATAAAGACTATAAAGTTTTTATAAGCCTTCATATTTTGAGTTCCTTAAACATTGTTGGAATATGTGGCATGAACCTTGTTTCATTATTTAATAAACTGGAAGAATATATAATTATAAAAAAACACACATCACATGTTCAGAGACTGTGAGTTAATTGACCTACAATATGGTCAGAGCCTGAGTATGGTTTCAAAGCACCTCAGGTGATTCTAATGTGTAGCCAGGAGGGAGAACAACTCTTCCAGTTGTACTCTATTAAGAGAGCTACAAACAAACAAACAAACAAACCCCAAAAAACAAAACAAAAAACCCCCCCACAGCCAAAGAGGTTAAACGGACTCCGAAGGGAACACATACATAAATGTGGTACAAGAGCTGGGTTGAAAATGAAGATGCTTCCTTTTTTCAAAAAAATTTTCAAAGATTTTATTTATTTTTAGAGAAAGGGAAAGGAAAGAACAGAAACATCAATGTGTGGTTGTCTCTTAAGGTCCCCCAACTGGGGACCTGGCCAAGAAACCCAGGGACATGCCCTAACTGGGAATTAAACCAGTGACCCTTTGGTTTTGCAGGCGAGAACGCAATCCACTGAGCCACACCAGCCAAGGCTAGAGGCTTCTTATTCCTAGTACTAAGTTCTAGTCTTGATGATTAACTGGAAAGCTCCGTGTGCCCAAAATTTAGAGATTAGGTAACAAATTAAGGTGGGATAGCAATGCATTCATTCATTGTTATCGAAAGCGATCTGACTTCCAGCCAAGATGGAAGTGTAGGTAGATACACTTTACCTCCTCACACAATCAAAAGGACAACAACAAATTTAAAATAAAAAAATAACCAGGTCTGTGAGGAAATCAAACTGTATGGAAGTCTCATAACCAAGGAGTTAAATGTGAAACATCTTCCAGACCAGTAGAAGGGGCAGAGAAAAGCAGCTGGGTTGGAGAGCACTCCGGCAAGGGGGTTGCTGATGGAGTAGGTGGTCCCATATTTGTGTACAGATAAACCAGGATGAACAACTGGGGAGAGAGACAGACTGCAAACCCAGGGTTCAGCATGGGGAGATAATGCATCAAAATCTCTGACTGAAAAAACCTGTAGGGATTGAGGCAGTGGGAGAAACTCCCAGCCTCACAGGAGAGTTCATCGGAGAGACCCACAGGGTTCTAGGATGTATGTACATAAAACCACCCACCCAGGAATCAGCACCAGAAGAGCCCAATTTCCATGTGGGTAGCGGGGGAGGTGACTGAAAGCTGACCAAGAGCCAAGCAAGAAGCACTGTTCCCTCTTAACCCCTCCCCCACATACAGCACCACAAAACAGCAAAAGTGGGATGCCCCACCCTCGTGAAAACCTAAGTTTCCACCCCTTACTATGTAACAGGAGCCCCAAGACAAGAAAATGTGGCCCAAAATAAAGAACAAATCAAAGCTCCAGAAAAAATACAACAAAGTGACGAGATAGCTAACCAAACAGATGCAGAGTTCAAAACACTGGTAATCAGGATGTTCACAGAAATGGTTGAGTATGGTTGCAAAATTGAGGAAAAAATGAAGGCTATGAAAAGTGAAATAAAGGAAACTATACAGGGAACCAACAGTGAAGGGAAGGAAACTGGGACTCCAATCAACAATTTGGACCAGAAGGAAGAAATAAACATTTGACCAGAACAGAATGAAGAAACAAGAACTCAAAAAAAATGAGGAGAGGCTTAGGAACCTCTGGAACAACTTCAAATGTTCCAACATCTGAATCATAGGGGTGCCAGAAGGAGAAGAGGAAGAGCAAGAAATGGAAAACATAGTGAAGGAGAACTTCTACAATCTGGCAAGAGAAATAGACTTCCAGGAAGTCCAGGAAGCTCAGAGAGTTCCAAAGAAATTGTACCCAAGGAAGCACACCATGAGGCACATCATAATTACATTATTCAAGAATTAAAATAAGGAGAGAATCTTAAAAGCAACAAGAGAAAAGGAGGCAGTTACCTACAGAGGAGTTCCCATAAGACCATCAGCTGATTTCTCAAAAGAAACCTTGCAGGCAAGAAGGGGCTGGAATTAAGTAATTCCAAGTCATGAAAGGCAAGGATCTATATCCAAGATTACTCTATCCAGCAAAGCTATCTTTTAGAATGCAAGGGTAGATAAAGTGCTTCCCAGATAAGGTCAAGTTAAAGGAGTTCATCATTACCAAGCCATTATTATATGAAATGTAAAAGGGACTTATTTAAGAAAAATAAGAAGATCAAAGATATGAACAGTAAAATGACAACAAACTCCCAACTATCAACAGAACATAAAAAAAAAAACAGAAACAAAAACAAGCTAAGCAAACAACTAGAACAAGAACAGAATCACAGAAATGGAGATCACATGGAGTGTTTTCAGCAGGGAGGGGGAAGAAGGAGAATGGGGGAAAAGGTACAGCAAATAAGAAACATAAATGGTAGGTATAAAATAGACAGGGGGAGGTTAAGAATAGTATAGGAAATATAGAAGCCAAAGAACTCAAATGTACAACCCATGGACATGAACTAAGGGGGTGGGAATGCTGGTAGGAGGGGAGGTGCTGGGCAGAAAGGAATAAAGGGGGAAAAATGGGACATCTGTAATAGCATAATCAATAATATATTAAAAAAGAAAAATAAATAAGCATTAGAAATAAAAATATGAACAGTAAAATGACAACAAACTATCAACAACCGAACCTAAAAAAATAAAACAAAACAAAAATGTACTAAGCAAACAATTAAAACAGGAATAGATTCACAGAAATGGAGATCACATGGAGCATTATCAGTGGGGATGGGGAATGGGGAGAATGGGGGAAAAGATACAGGAAATAAGAAGTATAAATAGTAGGTACAAAATAGCATGGGAGGTTAAGAATAGTATGGGAAATGGAGAAGTGAAAGAACTTATATGTATGACCCATGGACATGAACTAAGGTGAGGGAGTGATGGTGGGAGGGGGGTACAAGGTAGAGGGGAATAAAGGAGAAAAAAAATTGGACAGCCTTAATAGCATAATCAATATATTTTTTAAAAAAGGATATCCATGGACAAAGCAGAACATAGTGTATACACATTTGTGAGAACCAAGTGCAATAGTGGTGTATCCATTGCTCCCCTCATAGAAAGATTCCTAGCTGGGACTGCTCTATTTCCCATTTGAAGGGGCAGTTCTCCCTTCATGCTCTTCTCCCCACACCAGGTGGCCAAGTCTCTCATCTCTGTTGTGTGGAGTAGGATTCTCAGTATCCAGGACTGCTGAATGGTGGGTTGTCCATGCTGAACAGTGATGAAACAAAAGATCCAATTTTGAAAAATTGTGGTGAATTATACATACCATAAAATTTACCCTCTTAATCATTTTAAGTACACATTTCAGTAAGTATATTCACAGTATTGTGCAACTATCACTCTCATCCATCTCCAGAACTTTTTCACCATCCCCAACTGAAACTTTCTACCCATTAAACAGTAACTCCATTTCCCCAACTTCACCAGCCCAGTTTCTGGCAACTACCATTCTACCTTATGTCTCTATGAATTTGACCTCAATACCTCATGTAAATGGAATCACACATGTGTCCTTTGACTGGGTTATTTTACTTAGCTTAATGTCTTCAAAGTTGAGTCCATTTCTGAGGATAAATTATTCTCTGTTTTTCTTTCTACTCCTTTGTGCTTTATACCAATGGTCCATTTCCTTCGGGGTTGAGGACTGCTCCATCCCTTATAGTGGTGCTTACTTTCCTGTTCTAGTGACTACACTGCCTTTTCCCTTGTCTTCCAGGCTCAATCTTTTCTAGTGAGTAGAATAGGGAGAGCTAGCTCTGTAAACTTGTATCTGAAACTAGTAAGTCTGAAGGTTTGTTTGTTTTGTTTTTGCATCTTTATGTCTGCTCCAGTGTGGAATGAGGAGGAAAAGGTACTCTTAGGGTATGAAAAAGATGGAAACACAGAACACAGTCAAATGAATACTTGGAGACATAGGCCTCTATCACACACAAAAATTTTGTCCACAGTATTATTGATAAAAGAATTGAGGAAACTATAGTTTTATCTGAAGTTTTTTGTCTTAACTGTGAGGGAGTATTGTGTACTGGTTAACCATATGAACTCTGAATCTGGGTTAGCTGAATTTGAATCCTAGCTCTAACACTTTTAGTTGTGTGTGCTGGAGCAAACTACTGAATTTCCATGTACTTCACTTTTCATATCAGTGAAAAAGGTATAACAATAATTGTACTTACCTTATAGTTTGTTGTCATAGAGAAGTTAATACATATAAAGCATTTATAATACCACCTACAAATAGTAAGTACTATGTAAGTGTTAGATATCAATACTTATTAGTCAGTGTTTTAAGCTTCTGTTATGTCATACAAATGTGGTTACCAAATATGGAAAAATAGGTTTAAAAATTCAAGATAGCATTATTCATAGTAGCCCCAAACTGGACACAATACAAATCTATTAATTGAAGAATGGATAAGCAACACATGGAGTATCTTTCAATGAAATATTTATTAAAATAAATAGAAATAAAAAGAAACAGGCTGCTGAATCATGTGATAACATGCATGTATCTTAAAATCATCTTGCGAAGTGAAAAAACCCAGAACCAAAGGACTACAAATCATATGAATCCAATTGTATGAAATTTTTAGAAAAGGCTGAAATACAGAGACAGAGAGCAGGTCAGTAGTTGCCTAGGTTGTGGAAGGGTCCAAGGTTTAACTACGAACTGTCATGAGGGAAGTTTTTCAGATACTGGAAATGTTTTAAAACTGGATTTGGGTTATGATTGCATAACCTGTATAAATTTACAAAAACTCATTGAACTTTACTTTTTAAAATTTTAAAGGTTGTATTATTTTTTTTAATTTAACTATATTTTATTGATTATGCTATTACAGTTTTTCCCATTTTTCCCCCCTTTACTCCCCTCCACCCTGCACACCCCCTGCCACCCACGTCCTCCCCCTTTAGTTCATGTCCATGTGTCATCCTTATAAGTTCTTTAGCTTCTACATTTCCCATACTGTTCTTACCCTCCCTCTGTCTGTTTTCTACCTACCATCTATGCTACTTATTCTCTGTACTTTCCCCCCCTCTCTCCTCCTCCTACTCTCCTGTTGCTAACCCTCCATGTGATCTCCATTTCTGTGGTTTTGTTCCTGTTCTAGTTTTTTTGCTTAGTTTGTTTTTGTTTTAGGTGTGGTTGTTAATAATTGTGAGTTTGATGTCATTTTACTTACATGTTTTTAACTTCTTTTTCTTAGATAAGTCCCTTTAACATTTCATAGAATAAGGGCTTTGTGATGATGAACTCCTTTAACTTGACCTTATCTGAGAAGCACTTTATCTGCCCTTCCATTCTAAATGAAAGCTTTGCTGGATAGAGCAATCTTGGATGTAGGTTCTTGCCTTTCATGACTTGGAATATTTCTTTCCAGCCCCTTTTTGCCTGTAAGGTCTCTTTTGAGAAATCAGCTGACAGTCTGATGGGAACTGCTTTGTAGGTAAC
>JAPYXV010000094.1:0-13945 GCA_028533065.1 Trachops cirrhosus | reverse complement strand
TCATCATCACAAAGCCCTTATTCTATGAAATGTTAAAGGGACTTATCTAAGAAAAAGAAGTTAAAAACATGTAAGTAAAATGACATCAAACTCACAATTATTAACAACCACACCTAAAACAAAAACAAACTAAGCAAAAAAACTAGAACAGGAACAAAACCACAGAAATGGAGATCACATGGAGGGTTAGCAACAGGAGAGTAGGAGGAGGAGAGAGGGGGGGAAAGTACAGAGAATAAGTAGCATAGATGGTAGGTAGAAAACAGACAGAGGGAGGGTAAGAACAGTATGGGAAATGTAGAAGCTAAAGAACTTATAAGGATGACACATGGACATGAACTAAAGGGGGAGGACGTGGGTGGCAGGGGGTGTGCAGGGTGGAGGGGAGTAAAGGGGGGAAAAATGGGAAAAACTGTAATAGCATAATCAATAAAATATAGTTAAATTAAAAAAAATAATACAACCTTTAAAATTTTAAAAAGTAAAGTTCAATGAGTTTTTGTAAATTTATACAGGTTATGCAATCATAACCCAAATCCAGTTTTAAAACATTTCCAGTATCTGAAAAACTTCCCTCATGACAGTTCGTAGTTAAACCTTGGACCCTTCCACAACCTAGGCAACTACTGACCTGCTCTCTGTCTCTGTATTTCAGCCTTTTCTAAAAATTTCATACAATTGGATTCATATGATTTGTAGTCCTTTGGTTCTGGGTTTTTTCACTTCGCAAGATGATTTTAAGATACATGCATGTTATCACATGATTCAGCAGCCTGTTTCTTTTTATTTCTATTTATTTTAATAAATATTTCATTGAAAGATACTCCATGTGTTGCTTATCCATTCTTCAATTAATAGATTTGTATTGTGTCCAGTTTGGGGCTACTATGAATAATGCTATCTTGAATTTTTAAACCTATTTTTCCATATTTGGTAACCACATTTGTATGACATAACAGAAGCTTAAAACACTGACTAATAAGTATTGATATCTAACACTTACATAGTACTTACTATTTGTAGGTGGTATTATAAATGCTTTATATGTATTAACTTCTCTATGACAACAAACTATAAGGTAAGTACAATTATTGTTATACCTTTTTCACTGATATGAAAAGTGAAGTACATGGAAATTCAGTAGTTTGCTCCAGCACACACAACTAAAAGTGTTAGAGCTAGGATTCAAATTCAGCTAACCCAGATTCAGAGTTCATATGGTTAACCAGTACACAATACTCCCTCACAGTTAAGACAAAAAACTTCAGATAAAACTATAGTTTCCTCAATTCTTTTATCAATAATACTGTGGACAAAATTTTTGTGTGTGATAGAGGCCTATGTCTCCAAGTATTCATTTGACTGTGTTCTGTGTTTCCATCTTTTTCATACCCTAAGAGTACCTTTTCCTCCTCATTCCACACTGGAGCAGACATAAAGATGCAAAAACAAAACAAACAAACCTTCAGACTTACTAGTTTCAGATACAAGTTTACAGAGCTAGCTCTCCCTATTCTACTCACTAGAAAAGATTGAGCCTGGAAGACAAGGGAAAAGGCAGTGTAGTCACTAGAACAGGAAAGTAAGCACCACTATAAGGGATGGAGCAGTCCTCAACCCCGAAGGAAATGGACCATTGGTATAAAGCACAAAGGAGTAGAAAGAAAAACAGAGAATAATTTATCCTCAGAAATGGACTCAACTTTGAAGACATTAAGCTAAGTAAAATAACCCAGTCAAAGGACACATGTGTGATTCCATTTACATGAGGTATTGAGGTCAAATTCATAGAGACATAAGGTAGAATGGTAGTTGCCAGAAACTGGGCTGGTGAAGTTGGGGAAATGGAGTTACTGTTTAATGGGTAGAAAGTTTCAGTTGGGGATGGTGAAAAAGTTCTGGAGATGGATGAGAGTGATAGTTGCACAATACTGTGAATATACTTACTGAAATGTGTACTTAAAATGATTAAGAGGGTAAATTTTATGGTATGTATAATTCACCACAATTTTTCAAAATTGGATCTTTTGTTTCATCACTGTTCAGCATGGACAACCCACCATTCAGCAGTCCTGGATACTGAGAATCCTACTCCACACAACAGAGATGAGAGACTTGGCCACCTGGTGTGGGGAGAAGAGCATGAAGGGAGAACTGCCCCTTCAAATGGGAAATAGAGCAGTCCCAGCTAGGAATCTTTCTATGAGGGGAGCAATGGATACACCACTATTGCACTTGGTTCTCACAAATGTGTATACACTATGTTCTGCTTTGTCCATGGATATCCTTTTTTAAAAAATATATTGATTATGCTATTAAGGCTGTCCAATTTTTTTTCTCCTTTATTCCCCTCTACCTTGTACCCCCCTCCCACCATCACTCCCTCACCTTAGTTCATGTCCATGGGTCATACATATAAGTTCTTTCACTTCTCCATTTCCCATACTATTCTTAACCTCCCATGCTATTTTGTACCTACTATTTATACTTCTTATTTCCTGTATCTTTTCCCCCATTCTCCCCATTCCCCATCCCCACTGATAATGCTCCATGTGATCTCCATTTCTGTGAATCTATTCCTGTTTTAATTGTTTGCTTAGTACATTTTTGTTTTGTTTTATTTTTTTAGGTTCGGTTGTTGATAGTTTGTTGTCATTTTACTGTTCATATTTTTATTTCTAATGCTTATTTATTTTTCTTTTTTAATATATTATTGATTATGCTATTACAGATGTCCCATTTTTCCCCCTTTATTCCTTTCTGCCCAGCACCTCCCCTCCTACCAGCATTCCCACCCCCTTAGTTCATGTCCATGGGTTGTACATTTGAGTTCTTTGGCTTCTATATTTCCTATACTATTCTTAACCTCCCCCTGTCTATTTTATACCTACCATTTATGTTTCTTATTTGCTGTACCTTTTCCCCCATTCTCCTTCTTCCCCCTCCCTGCTGAAAACACTCCATGTGATCTCCATTTCTGTGATTCTGTTCTTGTTCTAGTTGTTTGCTTAGCTTGTTTTTGTTTCTGTTTTTTTTTTTATGTTCTGTTGATAGTTGGGAGTTTGTTGTCATTTTACTGTTCATATCTTTGATCTTCTTATTTTTCTTAAATAAGTCCCTTTTACATTTCATATAATAATGGCTTGGTAATGATGAACTCCTTTAACTTGACCTTATCTGGGAAGCACTTTATCTACCCTTGCATTCTAAAAGATAGCTTTGCTGGATAGAGTAATCTTGGATATAGATCCTTGCCTTTCATGACTTGGAATTACTTAATTCCAGCCCCTTCTTGCCTGCAAGGTTTCTTTTGAGAAATCAGCTGATGGTCTTATGGGAACTCCTCTGTAGGTAACTGCCTCCTTTTCTCTTGTTGCTTTTAAGATTCTCTCCTTATTTTAATTCTTGAATAATGTAATTATGATGTGCCTCATGGTGTGCTTCCTTGGGTACAATTTCTTTGGAACTCTCTGAGCTTCCTGGACTTCCTGGAAGTCTATTTCTCTTGCCAGATTGTAGAAGTTCTCCTTCACTATGTTTTCCATTTCTTGCTCTTCCTCTTCTCCTTCTGGCACCCCTATGATTCAGATGTTGGAACATTTGAAGTTGTTCCAGAGGTTCCTAAGCCTCTCCTCATTTTTTTTGAGTTCTTGTTTCTTCATTCTGTTCTGGTCAAATGTTTATTTCTTCCTTCTGGTCCAAATTGTTGATTGGAGTCCCAGTTTCCTTCCCTTCACTGTTGGTTCCCTGTATAGTTTCCTTTATTTCACTTTTCATAGCCTTCATTTTTTCCTCAATTTTGCAACCATACTCAACCATTTCTGTGAACATCCTGATTACCAGTGTTTTGAACTCTGCATCTGTTTGGTTAGCTATCTCGTCACTTTGTTGTATTTTTTCTGGAGCTTTGATTTGTTCTTTATTTTGGGCCACATTTTCTTGTCTTGGGGCTCCTGTTACATAGTAAGGGGTGGAAACTTAGGTTTTCACGAGGGTGGGGCATCCCACTTTTGCTGTTTTGTGGTGCTGTATGTGGGGGAGGGGTTAAGAGGGAACAGTGCTTCTTGCTTGGCTCTTGGTCAGCTTTCAGTCACCTCCCCCGCTACCCACATGGAAATTGGGCTCTTCTGGTGCTGATTCCTGGGTGGGTGGTTTTATGTACATACATCCTAGAACCCTGTGGGTCTCTCCGATGAACTCTCCTGTGAGGCTGGGAGTTTCTCCCACTGCCTCAATCCCTACAGGTTTTTTCAGTCAGAGATTTTGATGCATTATCTCCCCATGCTGAACCCTGGGTTTGCAGTCTGTCTCTCTCCCCAGTTGTTCATCCTGGTTTATCTGTACACAAATATGGGACCACCTACTCCATCAGCAACCCCCTTGCCGGAGTGCTCTCCAACCCAGCTGCTTTTCTCTGCCCCTTCTACTGGTCTGGAAGATGTTTCACATTTAACTCCTTGGTTATGAGACTTCCATACAGTTTGATTTCCTCACAGACCTGGTTATTTTTTTATTTTAAATTTGTTGTTGTCCTTTTGATTGTGTGAGGAGGTAAAGTGTATCTACCTACACTTCCATCTTGGCTGGAAGTCAGATCGCTTTCGATAACAATGAATGAATGCATTGCTATCCCACCTTAATTTGTTACCTAATCTCTAAATTTTGGGCACACGGAGCTTTCCAGTTAATCATCAAGACTAGAACTTAGTACTAGGAATAAGAAGCCTCTAGCCTTGGCTGGTGTGGCTCAGTGGATTGCGTTCTCGCCTGCAAAACCAAAGGGTCACTGGTTTAATTCCCAGTTAGGGCATGTCCCTGGGTTTCTTGGCCAGGTCCCCAGTTGGGGGACCTTAAGAGACAACCACACATTGATGTTTCTGTTCTTTCCTTTCCCTTTCTCTAAAAATAAATAAAATCTTTGAAAATTTTTTTGAAAAAAGGAAGCATCTTCATTTTCAACCCAGCTCTTGTACCACATTTATGTATGTGTTCCCTTCGGAGTCCGTTTAACCTCTTTGGCTGTGGGGGGGTTTTTTGTTTTGTTTTTTGGGGTTTGTTTGTTTGTTTGTTTGTAGCTCTCTTAATAGAGTACAACTGGAAGAGTTGTTCTCCCTCCTGGCTACACATTAGAATCACCTGAGGTGCTTTGAAACCATACTCAGGCTCTGACCATATTGTAGGTCAATTAACTCACAGTCTCTGAACATGTGATGTGTGTTTTTTTATAATTATATATTCTTCCAGTTTATTAAATAATGAAACAAGGTTCATGCCACATATTCCAACAATGTTTAAGGAACTCAAAATATGAAGGCTTATAAAAACTTTATAGTCTTTATATAATATATACTATTTTTAGTACAAGAATAAATATGGAGAATAGGAAGCAATTTTTATGTCACAGAGCAGCAACATTTAGCATCAATGATTACACAAATCCACAAGCAAACAAAAAATCTTTTCTTAAAATTTTGATTATAAAAGCTAAAAATCCTTACACCACATTTAAGCAATATCCAAGGTGGGGAAGTTATAGCCACATCCCTGAAAACAAGGGGACCAAGTCTCCCAAGTCCTTAGGGTCTTTCTTGGTTAGAAGCTTCAACAATTGCATTAAATCTTTCAGAAAGCAGAAAAAAAAGCACAACAGGTTAAGATCCTGCTCTACAAAGTGTTTAATAAATCTACACTGAAGAAATACTATATTTTTTTACTTTAAAACATGCTTAAGTTTTACAATGTAGTTTAAATTTCTTTTCATTCTGGTATGAACATATATATAATTTTAATAAATCAAAATAATAACAATGAATGTTGTATGATATTTACTTAGAAATTATATGCACACTTAATAAATAAAATGTTTTCTATATTTTAAAAAAAGAATGGTTCATAAAAAATAATCTTTAACTCAAAGAACTCAAAAGTAAAAGCCTTTCTATAGAAAGCCCTTACCACATCAATGAGATGTTTTGGTAAGAATAAAGAGTGTTTTTAAAAGCTCCTAAATAATTCTATGTCCAGGTCAATAGGAAGAATAATCTTTTAGGTCTCTTTCAGTCCTAAAATGATAAAAATACCTTTGAATTAAAAAGAGAGCTATAAATATTTTGTACAACCCTGACTGGTGTGGTTCAGTGGATGGATTGTCAGCCTGCAAACCAAAAGGTTGCTGGTTTGATTCCTGGTCTGAGCACATACCTGGGTTGTGGGTCAGGTCCCCAGTTGGGGGCATGTGAGAGGCAACTGTACCTTGATGTTTCTCTACCTCTCTTTCTCTCTCCCTCCCCCTCTCTCTGAAAATAAATAAAATCTCTGTAAAAAAATAAATATTTTTACAAATAGAAATTTGTCTTTTGAATTACCTCTTTGGGAAGAATTTCCCCAGAAGGGGACTATGAATTGAAGACTATGTTTTGTGAGATAGCTATTTGGAATAGTCAAGCTAATCTATAAGCCACTACCAAATGGAATCTTTCTTCACTGCTCCACCAATATTGGGATGTATAATTTAATTTATTTTAGTAAGTTTAATGAATGTGAGATATACCTCATAGCTATTTTTATTTTTTTAATTTTTAAAATTATACTTGGCATACAATATTAGATTCAGGTATACAACATAGTGATCCAACATTTATATACCTTATGACGTGATCACATTGTCTATTTTTAAATACATTTTTAAGAAATTTTTGTGAGGCTGGACATTTCCTTCAATGTTAGCTAACTACTTGGTCTTCCTTTTGTGTGAGAGTTCTTTTGGCTTTTGCCCAGAGATTATTTTTCCTGAGAAAATTATTAATCTGTTAATATAATAATAAAATAGCTAATATAAAATAGAAAAGCTATCATTAATTAAGACCTACTGCAGGCTAGATAACTGTATCATGCTTTGCACATTTTTTTCCCACAAAATCCTACATGACAGTTATCATCCCAATGTTATAAATAAGAAAACTAAGGTTCAGAGAATAACATTAGGCAAGTCACCCAAAGTCACATAGCTTTTATTCTTCTCCCCAACCAAGAAGACCTGGGTTTGACTCAAGCTCCATCTGGCTCTAAAGCTCCATTCTCTTTCCCAGACAGGTAAGCATTCGATGCCTGCCCTGCTCACAGCACCTGCTGATGTTTTGTAGCATGTGATCCCTGTTCTCTGAGTAGAGGTCATGAGTTATTTCAGACCCCAAAATAACTGATATATATCTTGGCCGGCAACTTGGATGTATGACCTGGGTTAAAAACGTGAGCCAAGCCAATCACATTCATCTCTTGAAAATTTAAATTTGGAAATACTGAGCATTAATGCAATTAATAGAAGGAGCTAAAGTCAAAAAGTCTGAACCAAGAGATGCCATGGGTATATTTGGAGTCAGAGGAGCCATGGCAAGCTGAAATTATGAGGACCAGACTAAGGTTAGCAGAGAAAGGCAGTTGGTAGACAGAAAACAAAATAAACGAGCTTAAAGAAGAAGATGCATTTAGGGAACAACCATTTGTCCCATGAGAGAAAAGCCAGAGTCAATCTGTCAAGCTACCTCTCTTTTTAGCAACTCTCTTTTTTAGATCCAGGTCATGTATATTCCTAAAATATGTATCCTTTTTCTTGTGCTAATTGGACTGTATCTCTGTTCCTTGCTATCAAACAAGCCAAAATAAAACACTTTTTATTAAATTTTTTAAATATTCTGGATATTAAACTTTTATCTATCATATTTATTACAAAATGTTTCCATTTCAATTCTTTCCTTATTTTTTCACTACATCTTGACTTTTATAGAAGTAGAGTCATCAATCTTATAATCAGTAACACTTTCTCCAGTCAAATCTTATATTTGTGCAAACTAAAGTGACAGATTAGTGGTTGCCTGGGGATGAGGGAGGGGAGAAGTTGGAGGAGTTGAGTGGAGTGGATTACAAATGGGCAGGAGGAAACCCTGGGGGTGATGGGTACCTTGATAGTGGTGATGGTTTCACAAGTGTATAAATGTGTCAAAACTTACCACATTGTATGCTTTAAATATGTGGAGTTTACTGTATGCCATTGATACTTTAGTTTACCATCTAAACTACTTATATTCTTCTCCCCAACCAAGATATACAATTCTCTTCATTCAAATTACTATGCTTTGTGTTTTATGCTTAACTATAACAATATTTGTAGCATATGTTATGAGAATTTTAAGTTTATTTCTATTTTTAATATTATATTTTTAATGGCATTTCATAAATAATTATTTCTTTCACCATGTTCATTACACTTGAAGTCATATGCTGAGCCTTATAGTTTTAATTCTATTTCTATTAATATTTTTCTTTCCTCAGTCAATTTTTCTATTTTTAAACCTAATACTATCTAGTTTGGAGGTTTGGAATTTTGTTCCTTTGTAATATTTGTAATGTTTTAAAGTCATGTAAAGGACTTTACA
Organism: Trachops cirrhosus; assembly: GCA_028533065.1. Taxonomy (NCBI): domain Eukaryota; kingdom Metazoa; phylum Chordata; class Mammalia; order Chiroptera; family Phyllostomidae; genus Trachops; species Trachops cirrhosus. The sequence continues at coordinate 5,513 of JAPYXV010000094.1, read as the reverse complement.
TTAGGCAAGAATGCTAATGTTAGTTTACACACACTATTATTCTCACATAATGTAAATTTAATATAACTATTATATATTATTTTAACTGAAGCCTGAGGCATTTCATATGAAAAGGGTTTAAATAGAAAAATTACTTTAAGAACTAATATAAAAGATTTCATTCATTGTTCTCCTCTGCCTTGGACAGTAATTTTTATTCAGTTTATATGTCCAAACAAGATCTAACCTGTCTATGGCTAATCTGGTCATCTCAACTACCTATGTGCCAAGATAATGTACCACAGTTTTCACTGTGGACCTGGCAGGCCATACAGAAATTTGATAACATTTATCTAGTTGAGTTTCAACACAGACCTATTTTCTTCATTTAACCGCTTCCTAAATCTCCTCTTTTTTTTGTACTACCATTGCCCCAAAGTTCTTGAATAAGGTTTACATTTTTAATTTAGGTTTTAATGAGCACAGATGACATGCCTGACAGTGTGCTAGGTAATGGGAATATAAAGAGAAGAAGGTGCTCTTGGGAAGTGTATTTACCTTCATATCATGATTCTTTCTTCTTCTTGAAGCAAGTAATGAATTGTGTTGCATACAGTAAGACTCTGGAGAATACTGACCTTGGTAAAGTTCCTTCAAACATAATTTCTGGCTCTTTGACCTTTCAGACTACTGGGCAATACTGCCAGACCAGTGCTTTAATGCTTTACTGAATCAGCATTTACTCCTTGGAGCAATGCAAAAGGAGTGTTCTGTGTTAAATGTTGACAAGTTATATGAAATGGAGACTGTCTATACAAATTAGTTTCATTTACCATTATTTCTCTAGGAGTAAGAAAAACTCAGAATAATACAGTTGGCTGGCAAAGCAGGTATTTTCCTAAGGCACTAATTTCAATGGAATTAAGTCTTACTGGAAAGCCCACAAGAGACCATACATCTCTTTTCCTGGGAAGACCAAAGAAATAAGTCAACATTTTGGGTAAATATTCCCACTCCAAATTATTAACACAGTCATTCTTATCAAAAGTTAGTATGCTCCACTAATCAATGTATCATAGAGGCTTTGAAATCATACAGACCTGTGTCAGATTCCTGCCTTTTCTCTTCTCTAAAATATGATCTTGTGCAGGTTATTAAGCTCCCTAAGCTTCAAGTTCCTCATCTGTAAAATGAATGTGACAGTAACTACCTTGCAGGGCAATGACTGAGAGGTAATGCTAATAAAACACTTAGAGTGCCTGGCTCCATAAATAATAATTTCAATAATTTATTATCTCATTATTTTTTAAAGCATATATTGAAAAACTTCTACTTACCTAGTGTAAAAATAATATGGGATATGTTTACAAGCTAGTTGGAAAGCAAGTCAAACATACAAACATATAAAAACAAACATATAAAACAAACATATAAAAAATAGAGAACAATCAACATTGATTTAATATTTTTTAGTGCAAAAGGATGTTAAACATAAGGTCATTATTTCAGAATTCTGGCAGATGTCCCAAAGACTCAGCACATTAACAGTAAGAAGATCTATTCAGGACATGCTAAATCAAGACATTTGAAATCAACTTTGTGACTGACTCCTTAATAATTGACCTCAGGATTATAAGAGGCAAGAAGATCAATCTTTAAACCGGAGAGAGTCTAGAAAGATCAGAACCCCTGATGTTTTTGGAGTTGTAAGGATTTTGTGAATCAATGCCACATACATATATTGTGTGAGGAGTGGGTGATGCTTTTCACAGCACTTTGAAGATATCACTGCACCACCTTCAGCATCTATTATTGCTGGAGGAAAGCATACTGCTGGTCTAATTCTTGTTCTAGTGTAGGCAATCTGTCTTTTCTCTCTGGAAGTTTATACTACTTTCCTTTTACCCTTGATGTTCTGAAGTTTCACTGTGATGTGACTTGGGATAGTTTTATTTTTATTTTTCCTGCTTCATATTTGCAGTGCACTTACAACCTGAATGAAGATTTTAGATTCTCTTTCAATTCTAGAAAATTCTCAGCCTTTATCTCTTTTAATATTGTTTTCTGTCATCCTCTTTTTTTTATCTTGTTCTGGATTTCCTATTAAATACATAATGGATTATCTCAATACATTCTCCATGACTTTTGACAGCTCCTCTATATTTTTATCTTTTTGTCTCTTTCTGCTGTTTTGGTAAAGCCTCAATACTATCTTTTAATCCACTACAGTGATGCCTCAGTACTCACCATTAACTCATTCCAGAACTTGTGATGAGTGCCAAAACCCATGAGTACCAAGCAAGCACCAAGCGCTGAAACATTTTTTTTCTCATCAAAATGTGACAACTACAGGGTTTGATGAGTTCTGAAGCAGACAGGTACCGAGGTATGACTGTACCTCAAATGGTCATTTCCTACTAATACCGTACTCCACCTTCTAAACTATTTCCTCCCATGTTCCTTATTTCAATGATTGGCATTACCATCTGTCAGACATCCTGATTCATTCTTCTCCCAGATTTACCTTCTATAAATCCTCTGTACTATCAGCAATTTAAAAAATAATACCATTCTGGGGCAGTGGGATCCAAGGAGGAGGCTCTGAACACTGCTCAGAAACTGAACACATAAGTTCCCATGTCCCACACACTCAGCCTGGAGGCATCAAGGCCAAGTATAGGACCCTCCTTCAGGACCAGACCAACAACGTCATCCTTAAAGATCTGGAACAATTCAAATAGGCCTCCAGGGAGGAACTCCCCATTGAGATCACAATAGGCAGTGTCTGGTTTAGCTTCCTAGAGAAACACAACAAGCTGGACAAAGACAACCTCTACTACACTGAGTGCATCTTTGAGGCCACAGGTAACAAATGCAATGGAAAAAAATAAAGCAAGGGAGGAAAATGCTGGAGGTGGAAGATGAATAATGAAAGTTTAAATATACTGACCAGAGAAGCTGTTACTGAGATAGAGATATTTGATTAAAGACTTGGAAGAGTTGAGGGAGAAAGAAATTAAAATATTAGAAGGATCATTGAAATCAGATGGAACATCAAATGCAAAGGTGTTGATCAAAGGAAAATCTGACTTCTTCAAGAAATAGCAAGATCATTGTGGCTGAGCAACTGGGGAGGGCAGGCAGTAAGAGATAAAGTCAGAGAAGTTCCCAGAGGCTGATGTCTTTGGGACTCATAGGCCATTGTAAAGTATTTGGCTTTCACTCTGAATGAGGTAAGATGGCATTAGAGGGTGTTGAGCAGAACAATGACATGATCTAACTTATTATTTGAAAGAATAACTCTGTGGCAGTATGGAGGTACAACATATGGGAAGTAAGAAGATGAGTTAGAAGGCTTTTGCAAAAATCCAGGCTTCAGAAAGGATACCTTGTACTAGGATCATATTCTGATAATTTTGAAGAACTTAACAGGTTTGCACTAATTACTGTTTGAGACCCTGGAGATACTTTATTGAAAGGTTAGCTTTTAGCTCTCTGAGCAGCACCATGGCGGTGGGCAAAAACAAGTGCCTAACCAAAGGTGGCAAAAAGGGAGCAAAGAAGAAAGTGGTTGAACCATTTTCTAAGATTGGTATGATGTGAAAGCACCAGCTATGTTCAACATAAGAAACATTGGAAAAACACTAGTCACAAGAACTGAAGGAACCAAAATCACATCGGATGATCTGAAGGGCCATCTATTTGAAGTGAGCCTAGCTGATCTGCAGAATGATGAAGTTGCATTTAGAAAATTCAAGCTAATTACTGAGGATGTTCAGGGCAAAAACTGCCTGACTAATTTCCATGGCATGGATTTTACCCATGACAAAATGTGGTCCATGGTCAAAAAATGCAGACCATGGTTGAAGCTCATGTTGATGTCAAGACTATTGATGGGTATTTGCTTCATTTATTCTGTGTTGGTTTTACTAAAAAATGCAACAATCAGATTCGGAAGACCTCTTATGCTCAGCATCAACAGGTCTGCCAAATCTGGAAGAAAATGACGGAAATCATGACCCGAGGAGTGCAGACAAATGACTTGAAAGAAGTGGTCAATAAATTGATCCCAGATAGCATTGGGAAAGACAGAAAATGCTTGTCAATCTATTTATCCACTTCATGATGTCTCTGTTAAAAAAGTCAAAACGCTGAAGAAGCCCAAGTTTGAATTGGGAAAACTCATGGATTCATAATGAAGGTAGCAGTTCTGGAAAGGCTAGTGGGGATGAGACAGGCACTAAAGTTGAATGAGCTGATGGATATGAGCCCCCAGTCCAAGAATCTTTTTAAATTCAGATGCTTAATGGTGGCAAATAAAAAAGCCTATTTGTGATATTTTATTTCTAATGGTTCTTTTCAAACAATCTTATAGCTTGGTGAATGACATGCTCTGAATTGATAGTAACATGAACTTTTCTGTCCTGGATTTTATCTCTTGCTCTGTGTAGCTGAGAAAGGGTAGTGATTATTTTAAGCTGTAGTGATCTGGAGGCATTATGAGATGGCCAATAAAAGGATATCTTTTAAAGAAAAAGAATGGTTAGATTAGGGTCATGAAAGAAAAAAAAAGTGGCAAAGATGAATCAAAGATTTTTCTTTTGAGCAACTTAAAGTATGGAATTGCCATTAACCTACTTAGAGAAGACAGCAGGAAGACAAAGCTTTAGAGGTATGATTCAGAAGTCTGTATTAGACTATGAAGGGTGAGATGCCTACTAGACCTCCTCATGGAGATGTCAAGTGAATATTTAGATAAATGAGTCTGGAGTATAAGGCAGAAGCCTTGGCCAGAGGTATATACTTGGGAGTAATCACTGTTTACGTAGTTTTAAAGCCATGAGAGTGAATGAGATCAGCTAGGGAAGGAGTGTTGACAGAAAAGAGAGCCTAGCACTGAGTCCTTGGCTACTCCAAGGGACTGGGGAAATTAGAAAAACTGGTAAAGTAGACTGAAAAGTAGCCATAAGGAAGAATGAAAACCAGGAGAGTGCAGTATCCTGGAAGTGAGAGAAAAAAGTGTTTCAAAGATGAGGAAGTGATAACCTTATCAAACTTGTTTGAAAACTGAGAATTGGTCAAAATGATATTGAGGTCATCAGTGTTCTTGATAAGCCCACACTTTGTGGAGTGGTTGGGGAAAAAAACCTGATGATAGAGGGTTTAAGAGAGAACTGGAGCCAGTGAGTATAAATGACTCTTTTGAGGAGTCTTGTTAAGGGGAATAAAGAAATAGGACAATAGCTGAAGGAAAATACATCAGAAGAGGGTTTTTTGGTTGTTGTTTTTGTCTGTATTAGTTTTCCATTGCTGATGTAACAAATTGCCGCAAATTTAGTGGCTTAAAACAACACAACGTAATGATCTTACAATTTGATAGGTTAGAAGTTCAACCTGGGACTTCCGGCCAAGATGGAGGCATAGGTAGACGCACTGTGCCTCCTCGCACAACCAAGATAGGGACAACAAAGATATAGAAACAAAATAACAACCAGAACTGACAGAAAATTGAAGTTTATGGAAGTCGGACAACC
>JAPYXV010000939.1:0-14606 GCA_028533065.1 Trachops cirrhosus | reverse complement strand
TGATTATGCTATTACAGTTGTCCCATTTTTTCTCCCCTTTATGCTGCTCTGCCCTTCACTGACCCTCCCTCTTGCATATCCCTGCTTTAGTCCATGGCAATGGGTCATGCATATAAGATCCTTGGCTTCTCTATTTCCTATACTATTCTTAATCTCCCCTGTCTATTTTGTGCTTACCAGTTATGCTTCTTATTCCCTGTACCTTTTATCCCATTCTCCCCCTACCCACTCCTGACTGATAACCCTCCATGTGATCTCCATTTCTGAGATTCTATTCCTGTTCTGGTTGTTTGCTTAGCTTTTGTTTTCATTGTTTTTCTTTTATTTTTTTAGGTTCATTTGTTGATACTTGTGAGTTTGTTGTCATTTTACTCTTCATAGATTTGATCATCTTCTTTTTCTTAGAGAAGTCCTTTAACATTTCATATAATAAGGGCTTGGTGATGGTAAATGCCTTTAACTTGACCTTATCTGGGAAGCACTTTATCTGCCCTTTCATTCTAAATGATAGCTTTGCTGGGTAGAGTAATCTTGGATGTAGGTCCTTGCCTTTCAGGACTTCAAATACTTCTTGCAGTCCCCTTCTTGCCTGCAAGGTCTCTTTTGAGAAATCAGCTGATAGTCAGCTGATGGGAATTCCTTTGCAGGTAACGCTCTCCTTTTCTCTTGCTGCTTTTAAGATTCTCTCCTTATCTTTAATCTTGGGTAATTTAATTATGACATATCTTGGTGTGTTTCTCCTTGGATCCAACTTCTTTGGGACTCTCTGAGCTTCCTGGACTTCCTGGAAGTCTATTTCCTTTGCCAGATTGAGGAAGTTCTCCTTCATTATGTTTTCAAATAACGTTTCAATTTCTTGCTCTTGTTCTCCTTCTGACGCCCCTGTGATTCCGCTGTTGTAATGCTTACATTTGTCCCAGAGGTTCCTAAGCCTCTCCTCATTTATTTGAATTCCTGTTTCTTCATTCTGTTCCCATTGAGGGTTTATTTCTTCCTCTCGTAGGATGGTGCAGCCCGGGGGCCCCTAAAGGAAGGATTTATAATGGGGTCCAAAACTCAAGGTGTCCAGGAAATATTAGAAAGATATATAGGATGTCCTAACCGCCCCCCACAGGTGTGAGTTGGGGGAAGGGACACATGGAGCAGGGCCATTGAGAGCTGTTTTGCATAGCAACAGCTTTGCAGCAGCTAACCTCTGGCATGGTCATTTAACATATCTATAACCTTTAACTGGTTTCATAGATAAGTTAAATAGCTGTGGCCATGCTTTGAGCCAGGGAGAAGGGAGTGACTTCCACCCAGGACTTAACTGGGAGGCAACTCCCCCTGGTTACAGCACCTGTGTGAGAGCTTGGAGATGGTTGGCTCCATGCCATGGGGCCACACCTACCCAGACCCACTATGGCAGCCCAGTAAAGCTGGAAGGATTCGGGAGTGCTGGCAAATGTGGCCGATTGTGGGAGGAGTTGGAAATGGGGCTGCAGAGGAAGACTGGCGCAGGGATTTAAACCCAGATGTGGCAGTCCTGCAAAGGAGAATCACACGCTTTTGGCAGAGTGGGGACCTCCGCAGCCTTGGTGAGGGAGAACCACGTGGCTTTGGCCAGAGTGGGGACCCCCCGCAGCCATGAGAAGAATCACCACGTGGCTTTAGCAGAGGACCACCACTCATCTTTAGCTGGAGATCCCAGTGACACAGCTGATGGTGCCGGGAATCGAGGGAGGCCTACCAGCCGAGCACGGATTACTGGGAAGAACCGGGGGCTGCCTGAGCCACGGACTTCTATTTCTTTTCCTGAGATACGGTACCCCAGACTGGGCAAAGGTGGGAAGGAAGGACTGTGTGTGTTTGTGGGTGTTTTAAGGGACTTTAGGATTTTGATGAAGACATTAAGTCATTACTCTTAGTCTGTGTAACTTGAATAAATAACTTCTTTCCTTTTCACCAATCTCTAACATGCAGAGCTATAACTCTCCAGCGAAGGGAAAGGTAAACCTAGTACAAGGGGACCCCAGGAGAAGGAGGGGTCAATTCGGTAACATTGTAGGACCCTCTTCCCTGTTGGCCAGTCAGGGAAAATCATGGGAGACCACATGTGCAGTAGCTTTAAAGTAATACAACTACTTGTACATGCGCAGCAAAAGCCCACCAAAACTAGCCAGGAAGGATCTGCCCTATAAGAATAGAGTCCCTCCAGCCCATGAAGTCAATCTCTGCTTGGAGTTGGCCTGCTCCCAGGTTCTCTGCTATAAACTCTGGGTGCTCGGTTCAATTCTTTGTCCCGATCACCAAGAATCTGGTTACCTGTGCCTACCTGTGACACTCTGTTCCAAATTGTTGATCTGAGTCCCGGTGTCCTTCCCTTCACTGTTGGTTCCCTATATATTTTTCTTTATTTCACTTTGCATAGCTTTCACTTCTTCCTCTATTTTGTGTCTGTACTCAATCATTTCTTTGAGCATCCTGATTACCAGTGTTTTGAACTCTGAATCTGATAGGTTGACTATTTCCTTGTCGCTTCTGGAGTTTTGATCTGTTTTTTCACTTGGGCCATATTTCTTTGTCTCAGAAACCCTGTTATGTTGCAAGGGGCAGATCCTTAGGTATTCGCCAGGGCGGGGCAACCCACTTTGCTGCAATGTGGTGCTGTATGTGGGGGAGGGGTCAAAGAGGGAACAATGCTGCTTACTTAACTTTCGCCCCACTTTCCGTCACTTCCCTCATTTCCCACGAGTGAATTGTGCCCTTTCAGGTGTTAATTCCTGGGTGGGTGGGTTTGTGTACATTCTAGGGTCCTGTGGGTTCCTCCAATGAACTTCTTGTGAGGCTGGGAGTTTCTCCCACCACCACAACCGCCACAGATTTTTACAGCCGAGATTTTGAGGGTTTATTTCCCCACGTTGGAACCCTGGGTTGCACAGTCTGTCTCACGCCCCAGTTGTTCCTCCCAGCTTATCCACGTGCAAATGTGGAACTACCTGGTCTGCCAGCCACCACCTTGGTGCACGTCCTCTCTGCCCCTCCTACCAGTCTGAATGAATGTTTCTTCTTTAACTCCATGGTTGTCGGACTTCCATACAGTTCAATTTTCTGGCAGTTCTGGTTGTCTTTTGTTTTTAAATTGGTTGTTGTTTTTCTTTTAGTTGTGTGAGGAGGCAAAGTGTGTCTACCTAAGCCTCCATCTTTGCTGTAAGTCAGATTTGAATATTTTTAATATTTAAGTATATTGGCTTTGTCTTTTTTGTTGTTTTTTAAGATTTTGTTTATTTATTTTTTAGAGAGGGGAAGGAAGAAAGAGAGGGAGAGAAACATCAATGTGTGGTGACCTCTCACATGCCCCCTACTAGGGATTTGGCTGACAACCCAGGCATGTGCCCTGAGTGCGAACTGAACAAGAGACCCTTTGATTCGCAGGCTGGCACTGAATCACTGAGCCACACCAGTCATGACTGCCTTGTCTTTTCAAAGGAATAAAAACATTACAGAAAAACTGAGGCCTCCTTGACTGTTGCCTTATGACCACCCACCTTCCCACTTCCTCGGACGTAATCCTATCCTGAATATGAAGTGTAGTTTCAAGTCTAATGTTTTCTCACTACAGGTTTATGTGATCTCTGGTTGGAGGAGCAATATGGAGCATTGTGTGAACCAGCACTCCAGGTGTAACACTGAACTTCCACACCCCCTGGGGATGGACTAGAAATCCCAGTCACCTACCATCCCTCCCCTAACCTTTAAATCCTGCCATCCCTATATGCCTTGAGTTCATCAGAATTCATCCAAAAATAATATTTATCCCCATTTGTACCAGTCATAAGAATCCCAAGATCTCCACAACACCCCTCAACACCTCACACTTTCATATGACTGTTGACCACATCACCTCATTAGTTCACTTCTTGCACCCCTCACCTACTGCTCAAACACAATGCACCCTCAATAATTTCTATACATCCGCAACCTCTTCTCTGAATATGTTCTTCATTGTCATAACAGAAACCAGACTCTACCCTGAGTTCTCTGTGTCCCTTGAAACCCCCTCAAGAGAAGCAGATGATTTTTCTCTCCCACCACCATTGTAGCATAGAGCCTTAAGTTTGGGTAAATGTCTTCCTTGCTTCTTATTCCTACCTTTAGACCATTTCTCTCCCACCTCCCTGAAAACTTCCAGCTTTTTACAGCTTGTAACAGACTAGTCTTCATTGTTTTGTCATCTGCCAAACTTCACTTTTATCCCCCTTGTTTCTCATAGATTTTAGCTCCTGGAACATGGTCATTCTCAATGGTATTACTCCTGTCTTAATTCCTGGCGAGCTCAAGAATGATCATTCTGACACACTGGCTAATTCAGTTCCTTGAACATTTCTCCTCTATGACACTGTGCTTGACCCCATCTCAGCTACTCACATGCAGGGCTATACTCTAGGCCTTATCATAGCAATTATGTCAACCCTTCCATAATCTCAATTCAAACATTCCTCTATGACCACCACCTCCTCTTTTTCCAGTTTACTGCCTTTGGTAACCAGAGTCCACTATCCTTCAACCTCAACAGAATCTCTAGTACATTGGCTCTACCGGATTTTCACAATCTTGTGCTCTCTATTGTCTTCTCCCCTCCTTCCCTAGCTCAAATTTCACACTCAGTCTTTGTAATCACTCCTTTTACATATATCTCCCTCTCTCCTTCTCCTCTTTCACTTTGTGTTGTTTCCCTGGCAAAAATCATAACTATGGCTAAGTCTAAATATACCCCAATCAGCCTAAACCCACAGAGATAAACCTGGTTGTAGAAAAATACACAACCACATGACTAATTTCAGTTTAAATATTATGACCATGAACCTCAATCAGGCTCTAATGCTGTTGGGCAATTAATGTATAGTTCTCCTGTCCCTTAACTTTCTGACTTTTTAAAACAATTTTATTTATTTTTAGAGAGAGGGAAGGGAAGCATAAAGAGAGGGAGAGAAACATCAATGTGTGGTTGCCTCTCAAACACTCCTTGCTGGGGACCTGGCCTGCAATAACAGCACATGCCCTGACTGGGAATCGAACCACAACCCTTTGGTTGGCAGGCCCTCACTCAATCCACTGAGCTCCACCAACCAGGCACTTTCTGACTTTTTCAAGGTTACTGTTTCACAAGTTTCCTCTCCTCAAACTCCCAACACCATTTCTACACCCCAGCTTTTCACTTCTTATTTCACTCTCTAACATACTATAAAATTTATTTACTTATTATGTTTATTGTTTTATATTAGTCTTTCCACATTGAAATGTGCAGTCTTCAAAGTTAAAGATTTTTGTTTTGTTCATTGATCCCAAATACCTAGAATTATATACAAAATGAAGGTTTGTTAAATGAATTGTTTTCTTCTGATTTTTGCATCTCAATAAATTATATCCCATTGTGTGTAATCTTCTACAAGTTACTTTTTCACCCAACATTTTGATTTTTTAGATTTATCCATGTTTGTACTGTAACATATGTACATCCATTTGAACCACTATATAATATTCCATTATATGAATATACTATAATTTACTCACACACTTCCATTCTTATGGACATTTAAGTTGCTTCCTTTTTTCCTATCACAAACAATACTACAATTAACATTGTTGCTATAGCCTCCTATTACTCTATAGATGCATTGCCCAGAAGTGACATTGCTAAATGACAAAGTATGTGCATTTTAAACCTGACTAGATGTTGCCAAATAGCTTGCCACAGTAATTGCACCAATTTACATGCCTGTCAGCAGTGTAGAATTCCTATTTTCCCCACATTCTTGCAAATAAGTATTTTCATATGATTTTTTTTTACCAATATAATGGGTGAAAATGAGCATATCACTAATATTTACATCTGCATTTCCCATATTATTTCATGAAGAAAACATCTTTTTGTATGTTTTCTAGCCATACATATTTTCTCTTTTCTGTGAATTGCTTTTGATATTCTTTACCCATTTTTATTTTGTCTATCTTTTTAGTATTGCTATTTATATGTGTGCTTTATATATTCTATATTCTAATTATTGGTGTGCAATATATTTTGCAAAAGTTTTAAAAGATTTTATTTATTCATATTTAGAGAGAGGAAGGGAAGGAGAAAGAGAGGGAGAGAAACATTGTTGTGCAAGAGATACACTCATTGGTTGCCTCTTACACGCCCCCAACTGGGGACCTGGCCTGCAACACAGGCATATGCCCTAGTGGGGAATTGAACCAGTGACCTTTTGGTTCTCAGGCCAGCAGTCAATCCACTGAGCCACACCAGCCAGGGCTATATTTTGCAATTTTTTTGTGCATTCCTGTTTGTTGGTTTAAAGTACAACTGGAATAAGACTGAGAAAAAATACTTTTGATACACATACAATTTGACTGATGGGAGCCAAGTATAAAGAAAGTATCCTGTCCTGGCTGATGTGGTGCAGTGCATCGAGTGCTGGCCTGCAAACCAAAAGGTTCTATTCCCAGTCAGGACACATGCCTGGGTTGCAGGCCAGGTCTCCAGTTGGGGGCATGTGAGCGGCAACATATCGATGTTTCTTTCACACATCAATGTTCCTCTTCCTCTTCTTTCCTTCCCCTCTCTTTAAAAATAAATAAATTAAAAATCTAAAAAAAGAAGGTATCCTATTAGTCAGATTTTCAAAATGTGAAGTATAATATACATTCAAGGAGAGACACCCCCCAAAAATGGAATTATCTTCTGGAGGGGGGGCCTCTTGTAGTACAGTCTTCTGTTGGGAACTGCCCTGCCTGGCTTCAGAAGTTGTAATCCCCCATGGCTAAGGCTGAGTAAAGGACCTTGGAACCATAAGCCACTTAGGAGACAAAGGTTACCTTCCTTGTAGAGGCACCACCTCTGCCCCCTTTCTCTTTAGCCTGCTTGGCCCCAGGCAGATGACTGGTTAGCTAATGATGGGTAAGATTCCTCAAAAGAGGGATGACCTAAGACAGGCACAGTCATGAAGGGGCCCTCAGGGAAGGACTTGGGGGGGCTATAGAAAAGGGGGGTAATGGACCCTCACCCCTTGGCTTTGACATAGCCTGAGTCCTCATTCTGTCTGCAAGAAGTCTCCTAATCGCTTGGCTGCCTTACTTCTCTCGCCTGACTTAAGCCTGAAACATTGCCTTAAACCAGAAACAATGCCTTAAGACTGAAACAATGCTGGAGGTGGGTGTGGCCCCGTGCTGGAAAGTGTGGGATCCCTAGGGTGATCAGGCCTAAGAAAGAATGCATAAAATCCTGTGAAACCTACTTTGCTAATACCCTCAGTTTAAATGATAAGGGTCCAAGCAGAAAGTGAGTTCATTCCCCAAAGTTTTATGTCCCTTTAACTATCTGACCATGACTCAGAAGAATAAGCCCTCAGAGTTCTTTGAATGTTATCTATTGTTTAATCATTTCTGCCTCACAATGATTGATGAGCTTTACGTATATACCCTGTGTTTCTGTGCAAATTGAACCCAATAAAAGCTTGTCAAGGCAAGTGTCAAGGTGCTCTCGCCTTTCGAGAGTGGCCGCACCATCCAGTTTCCTCCACAGGACTCGATAGTCCATGTGAGTATGTCTTGTATCTCATCCACAATGCCGAAGACCCCAGGAGCCGGGATCCACATCAGGCTTCCTCTCATAAGGGAGTGTTCTAGATTCCCATTTGTATCAGTATACCAGCTGGCATTGTTGCAAGAGGCTGCGTTCAACTTCAGTGATTTTTTTTTAAGGGGCTTTCAACGCCTTTGCCCATTTCATGATGGGTGATTTAGAGCACACCTGCAAAACACCCGCACTGAGTATTCAGCAGGTTTTGACCAAAAACGGCATGACCCTCCTGCCCCACTGTCCCTATTCACCCCATTTCACCCCAAGTGACTTCTTTTTGTCCTCAAAGGGAAACCTTTTGCTGATGTGGAAAAGGTGAAACAAAAATCGGCAGAACCACTAAAAGGCATCAAAATTGACAAGTTCAAAAACTGTTTTGAGAAGTGGAAAAACATCTCAATAGGTGTATTGCATCAAATGAAGAGTACTTTGAAGGCGACTAAAGTTTAAACATGTAAGAATAACTACACAATTTTTTATAAATAAATTCTGAGTTTTGGGGGTACCCCCTTGTCCAAAACAATGAACATATTTTAAGTGTACCACTTGATGGATATTCAAAAAATGAAGACAACCATATAACCAGCATCCAGATTGAGACACAAATCATGACCAGTACCCCCAGAAGCCTCTCTTGTGCCCCCTTTCAGTGACTATGCCCAAGAATGGTAACCCCACCCCCAACAATTAGTTTTGCCTCTTTAGTATTTTAAGTAAATAGAATCATTCAGTACATACTTCTGTGTCAGGCTTCTTTTACTCAACATCAGGTTTGTGAGATGCATGACAACAAATACACACGACAACATGTTGTCGTGTGTATTTGTTATCTTGTTCTTCTTTCTGTACCACATTTCAATGTATGAGCATACCACAATTTATTTATATATTCTACTGTTGTTGGACATGTGGGTTTTTTCCCAGTGGGGGCTATTACAAACAGTGCTGTTATGAACATACTTATACATGTCTTAGTGAACATACGCATGCATTTTTCTTGGGCACCAAGAAATAGAATTGCTGGTCATAGGACAGTGCATATGTTCAGCTTCAGTAGATACAGCCAAGTAGTTTTCTAAAAAGCTTATACCAATTATCGCTTGTCCTTTGACCTTAACTTTGTTTCTTATGTCTTTTATTATATAAATTTCATGGAATCAAATGTATCCATTTTTTCCTTCAAAAATTATGTTTGGGGTTTTGTTCAGGAAATTCTGCTCTACTCTGAGGACATTATGACTTTTGTCTGTATTTCTAATTGTACCACATTTTTTATTGTGTCCTTTTGGTCTTTTATACATATAGACTTTATTTTTTATAAGTAATAGATTTAGATTTTTTTCCATATGGAGACCAATTGTCAATCATATCTACTAAATTATCAATCCTTTCTTCAACTCTTTGCAATGCCACATCTTTCATATTTCCATTTCCCATATATACCTTTTCCAATTTTGTAATCATTTTGTCAAATTCCACAAAAAAATGGTCCTGCTAATATTTTGATTGAATGTTATTAGATGTATGGATTCATTTGATAAGAATTGCTAACTTACTAACATGAAGTATTCTCATGCATGAATGCAGTATTTTGGGGAAAGACTTTCCACCATGGACCCTGAGCATCCCTGCATGTTCTTGCTGTTTATGCCAAAAATGCAAGCCCCTGATGAATCTTTATCTGAGCCATTTCTTCAGGGTCATGTTTGCACTGAGCAATCCTGAGGGATGACTAAACATCTCTCTGCAGAAAAAGTGCAGGTTTGCTTCTGTTTTCTATAAAAGCAGTGAAACTTCATTGTTCCTCTCCTATAACACAATCTGCTATGTGTGTAGCCATCCATTGTGGGTCCTTTACATTGCCCTTGTGGGATGTGGGGGGGCACTGGGAATAGGCACAAACCAAAATGAAGCTCTAATTATTGCTTTTCCTGTGAATAATGTCCTTTGACTCCATCCAAGATTCTTATGTCTGATGCCAAATCAATGAAACTACAGCAGACTCATGTGTTAGCTTTATATAAGGTAAAATCCCAGACTCCATGCAGTTCTTCACAATTATATTTCTCCACTTTTAGATATTTAAAAAATTTCCTTTAGTACAATTTTGCACTTTTATGCATAATGGCTTATATATCTTTGTTAGCTATCTTCTAGCTGCCTTTATAGATTTTGGGGCTACTGTGAATGGGTTATTCTTTCTATTGCAGTTTCTAATTGGTTGTTGAATTCTTCATTTTTTTTACATATCACAAGTGTAGCTAGTCATGGAATAATGTATTGTTTCCCTCAATAACTGTTGGCTTCTCTGGCAAGCAGAAATCATGTCTTATTCAAATTGTGAATAACACAGACACATCCACAAAATATTGCCATGAACAAAGTAGTAGTATGCATCATAGCAGATACAAATGTATATAAACAATGTATTATGGAAGTAGGAGCAATTCATTGTGACATGGAGGATTCTGGAAGTTCTCATGCAATAAGTAGTGCTTGAGTTGACCTTCAAAAGTAATCAGGACCTAGAGTGGTACAGATGAAAGGGGAGGTAAGGGAAATGACTTCTCATATCACAACTGGCATTCAAGGCCTTCCACAATTTAGCCCCAAGCTATGTTTCCAAACCCAGCTATTAAGTCTTCTAGGAAATAAAAATTAGTCTCTTATCTATTAATCATCTTCCAAACTCAAAACATTTGAGTTCCCACTATGTTGCTTTGCATTATAGCACAATAATTAAAAGCAAAAGATCCAGAGTCAGGCAAATTGGGATTCTGGCCCAGGCTCTACAACTATGAGATCTTGTGCAAATGGAAGTTAGTATTAGTACTTATCTCATAGGGTTGTGTGATAAATTATATAATTCTTATAAAGCTTTGGATTTGCACCTGGCAAAGAACATGCACTTAGTAAACATTAACTATTATGAATGGTAACTCTACTATATCTAACCTTCTGGTATTAATTCTCAAGTCAATTGTAGAACACTTACTGTATATCCACTAGGTATAATAGATTGTATTAGGCATCATGGGGAACACAAGATGAATAAGATCCTATCTCTGCCCTCAGTGACATGTCAGGTGGAGAAAATAAAATATGTACATAAATAATCATAAAGCAAGGCAGATTAAAAGATCTGGATTCTTGCTCTGGCCCTCCATAGCATGAGGATGTTGGACCACATGATTACCCAAAACTATTTCCAAGTGTAACATTATGATTCTATGACTTCTATAATTGTAACTACTAAATCAAGATCAGTAAGTTCCAGCAAAAAGATGGAAAAGAAGTTAAACCTATTTCTACCTGCGAAAGTAGGGGATGCCTGCATTGAGGAAATGAAATTTGAATTGTGTCATACTAGATGGGTGCCATTTGATGAGGGAAGAAATTGGAGCAATTTAATTCCACAAACAAGGGAAAATAAGAACAAAGGAAAGTATAGTGCATACTCAGGGAATACCTAAAAATCTTATATAGTTGGAACATCAGGATCCATAATGGTTAAGTAATGAAAAATAAGGTAGAAATGGTAAACTGGTGTCAGATCATGGAGAACCAGGAATGACAGGTTAAGCAGTGTGGATTTTATCCTGTAAGCTATTCACATTGTAAGGTGGTAAGGAGAACTGCTAAAGAGTTGACAGTTGTTTAGGTAATAAATAACAAGGGGCTGAACAATGACTGCAGGTCTAACAGAAAAAAAAACACAGAAATCTTTCAACACTTTTCATATACTACCTGGTGTGTACTGTGGAATAATTTTTAATCAAATATGTCTTGAGTTTCCAGCCAAGATGGAGGCATAGGTAAATAAGTTTCACTCCCCCCCCCACAACCCAAAAGAAGGAGAACAACCAATTTAAAAACAAAAGACAACCAGAACTGCCAGAAAATTGAACTGTATGGAAGTCCGACAACCATGGAGTTAAAGAAGAAACATTCATTCAGACTGGTAGGAGGGGCAGAGAGGACGTGCACCAAGGTGGTGGCTGGCAGACCAGGTAGTTCCACATTTGCACGTGGATAAGCTGGGAGGAACAACTGGGGCGTGAGACAGACTGTGCAACCCAGGGTTCCAACGTGGGGAAATAAACCCTCAAAATCTCGGCTGTAAAAATCTGTGGCGGTTGTGGTGGTGGGAGAAACTCCCAGCCTCACAAGAAGTTCATTGGAGGAACCCACAGGACCCTAGAATGTACACAAACCCACCCACCCAGGAATTAACACCTGAAAGGGCACAATTCACTCGTGGGAAATGAGGGAAGTGACGGAAAGTGGGGCGAAAGTTAAGTAAGCAGCATTGTTCCCTCTTTGACCCCTCCCCCACATACAGCACCACATTGCAGCAAAGTGGGTTGCCCCGCCCTGGCGAATACCTAAGGATCTGCCCCTTGCAACATAACAGGGTTTCTGAGACAAAGAAATATGGCCCAAGTGAAAAAACAGATCAAAACTCCAGAAGCGACAAGGAAATAGTCAACCTATCAGATTCAGAGTTCAAAACACTGGTAATCAGGATGCTCAAAGAAATGATTGAGTACAGACACAAAATAGAGGAAGAAGTGAAAGCTATGCAAAGTGAAATAAAGAAAAATATATAGGGAACCAACAGTGAAGGGAAGGACACCGGGACTCAGATCAACAATTTGGAACAGAGTGTCACAGGTAGGCACAGGTAACCAGATTCTTGGTGATCGGGACAAAGAATTGAACCGAGCACCCAGAGTTTATAGCAGAGAACCTGGGAGCAGGCCAACTCCAAGCAGAGATTGACTTCATGGGCTGGAGGGACTCTATTCTTATAGGGCAGATCCTTCCTGGCTAGTTTTGGTGGGCTTTTGCTGCGCATGTACAAGTAGTTGTATTACTTTAAAGCTACTGCACATGTGGTCTCCCATGATTTTCCCTGACTGGCCAACAGGGAAGAGGGTCCTACAATGTTACCGAATTGACCCCTCCTTCTCCTGGGGTCCCCTTGTACTAGGTTTACCTTTCCCTTCGCTGGAGAGTTATAGCTCTGCATGTTAGAGATTGGTGAAAAGGAAAGAAGTTATTTATTCAAGTTACACAGACTAAGAGTAATGACTTAATGTCTTCATCAAAATCCTAAAGTCCCTTAAAACACCCACAAACACACACAGTCCTTCCTTCCCACCTTTGCCCAGTCTGGGGTACCGTATCTCAGGAAAAGAAATAGAAGTCCGTGGCTCAGGCAGCCCCCGGTTCTTCCCAGTAATCCGTGCTCGGCTGGTAGGCCTCCCTCGATTCCCGGCACCATCAGCTGTGTCACTGGGATCTCCAGCTAAAGATGAGTGGTGGTCCTCTGCTAAAGCCACGTGGTGATTCTTCTCATGGCTGCGGGGGGTCCCCACTCTGGCCAAAGCCACGTGGTTCTCCCTCACCAAGGCTGCGGAGGTCCCCACTCTGCCAAAAGCGTGTGATTCTCCTTTGCAGGACTGCCACATCTGGGTTTAAATCCCTGCGCCAGTCTTCCTCTGCAGCCCCATTTCCAACTCCTCCCACAATCGGCCACATTTGCCAGCACTCCCGAATCCTTCCAGCTTTACTGGGCTGCCATAGTGGGTCTGGGTAGGTGTGGCCCCATGGCATGGAGCCAACCATCTCCAAGCTCTCACACAGGTGCTGTAACCAGGGGGAGTTGCCTCCCAGTTAAGTCCTGGGTGGAAGTCACTCCCTTCTCCCTGGCTCAAAGCATGGCCACAGCTATTTAACTTATCTATGAAACCAGTTAAAGGTTATAGATATGTTAAATGACCATGCCAGAGGTTAGCTGCTGCAAAGCTGTTGCTATGCAAAACAGCTCTCAATGGCCCTGCTCCATGTGTCCCTTCCCCCAACTCACACCTGTGGGGGGCGGTTAGGACATCCTATATATCTTTCTAATATTTCCTGGACACCTTGAGTTTTGGACCCCATTATAAATCCTTCCTTTAGGGGCCCCCGGGCTGCACCATCCTACGAGAGGAAGAAATAAACCCTCAATGGGAACAGAATGAAGAAACAGGAATTCAAATAAATGAGGAGAGGCTTAGGAACCTCTGGGACAAATGTAAGCATTACAACAGCGGAATCACAGGGGCGTCAGAAGGAGAACAAGAGCAAGAAATTGAAACGTTATTTGAAAACATAATGAAGGAGAACTTCCTCAATCTGGCAAAGGAAATAGACTTCCAGGAAGTCCAGGAAGCTCAGAGAGTCCCAAAGAAGTTGGATCCAAGGAGAAACACACCAAGATATGTCATAATTAAATTACCCAAGATTAAAGATAAGGAGAGAATCTTAAAAGCAGCAAGAGAAAAGGAGAGCGTTACCTGCAAAGGAATTCCCATCAGCTGACTATCAGCTGATTTCTCAAAAGAGACCTTGCAGGCAAGAAGGGGACTGCAAGAAGTATTTGAAGTCCTGAAAGGCAAGGACCTACATCCAAGATTACTCTACCCAGCAAAGCTATCATTTAGAATGAAAGGGCAGATAAAGTGCTTCCCAGATAAGGTCAAGTTAAAGGCATTTACCATCACCAAGCCCTTATTATATGAAATGTTAAAGGACTTCTCTAAGAAAAAGAAGATGATCAAATCTATGAAGAGTAAAATGACAACAAACTCACAAGTATCAACAAATGAACCTAAAAAAATAAAAGAAAAACAATGAAAACAAAAGCTAAGCAAACAACCAGAACAGGAATAGAATCTCAGAAATGGAGATCACATGGAGGGTTATCAGTCAGGAGTGGGTAGGGGGAGAATGGGATAAAAGGTACAGGGAATAAGAAGCATAACTGGTAAGCACAAAATAGACAGGGGAGATTAAGAATAGTATAGGAAATAGAGAAGCCAAGGATCTTATATGCATGACCCATTGCCATGGACTAAAGCAGGGATATGCAAGAGGGAGGGTCAGTGAAGGGCAGAGCAGCATAAAGGGGAGAAAAAATGGGACAACTGTAATAGCATAATCA
>JAPYXV010000938.1:0-14608 GCA_028533065.1 Trachops cirrhosus | reverse complement strand
CTAATCTGGCAAAGGAAACAGACTTCCAGGAAGTCCGAGAAGCTCAGAGAGTCCCAAAGAAGTTGGACCCAAGGAGGAACACACCAAGGCACATCATCATTAAGTTACCCAAGATGAAAGATAAGGAGAGAATCTTAAAAGCAGCAAGAGAAAAGGTGACAGTTACCTACCAAGGAGTTCCCATAACACTATCAGCTGATTTCTCAATAGGTACCTTGTAGGCAAGAAGGGGCTGGAAAGAAGTATTGAGAGTCATGAAAGGCAAGGACCTACTTTTAGAGAGAGGGGAGGGGAGAGAGAGAGGGAGAAAAACATCAGTGTGTGGTTGCCTTTTGTGTGCCCCCAACTTGGGACCTGACCTGCAACCCAAGCATATGCCCTGACTAGGAATTGAACCAGCAAACCTTTAGGCCTGCACTCAATCCACTGAGCCACACCAGCCAGGGCTCTCTTGCTGCTTTTAAAATTCTCTCTTTATCTTTAATCTTTGGCATTTTAATTATGATGTGTCTTGGTGTGGCCCTCTTTGGGTCTTACTTGTTTGGAATTCTCTGTGCTTCTTGGACTTGTATATCTATTTCCTTCACCAAATTAGGAAAGTTTTCTTTCATTATTTTTTCAAATAAATTTTTAATTTCTTGCTCTTCCTCTTCTTCCAGCACCCATGTGATTTGGGTGGTGGTATGGTAAAAGTTATCCCAGAGGTTCCCCAGCCTCTACTCTTTTTTTTAAAATTCTTTTTCTTCATTCTGTTCTGGTTGAATGTTCATTTCCTTCTTTTGTTCCAAATCATTGATTTGAATCCCAACTTCCTTTCCTTCACTGTTGGTTCCCTGTATATTTTTCTTTGTTTCATTTAGTGTAACCTTCATTTCTTCCTTTATTTTGTGGCGGTACTCAATGATTTCCCTGAGCATCCTGATTACCAGTGTTTTGAATTCTGCATCTGATAGGTTGGCTCTCTCCATTTTGTTTAGCTCTTTTTCTGGGTTGTTGTTCTATTCTTTCATTTGGTCCATATTTCTTTGTCTCCTCAATTTGACAGCCTCCCTGTGTTTGTTTCTGTGTATTAAATACAGCTGCTTTTACTCCCTGTCTTAGTAGCATGGCCTATGTAGAAAAGGCACCTGTAAATTGCGTGGGGCAGAGCCTCAGGTAATTTCCAGGGCAGGGCAGCCTGCTTCACTACTCTGTGGCTCTGTGTAGGGGAGGGCTCAGAGAGGGGCAATGCTGCTGCCTGGCTTCTGGAGGTTTGTCTGGCATTTGCCCTGTTTCTAGTCACTTCACTCTCTTCCTGTATGCAATTGGTGTCTTTCCCATTGCTGCCCTGGGGTTTGTGTATTCTAAGACCTTTCAGGCCCTTTAGTAGCAAAAATCCTGCAGTTTCTTCTGCCACCCCAACCCCCACTGTTTTTACAGCTGGAGATAATGGTGGTTTATCTTCTCGGTGCTGAAACCCACAGCTACTGCTACTTCTCCTTCTTTTCTCCCCAACTCCACCCCTCCTACTCATCTGGATGAGTGAGGCTTCTTTAAGTCCTTGGTTGTCAGACTTCCATGTAGCTTGATTTTCTGACAGTTCTGGGTGTTATTTGTTTTTGAGATCTGGTTGTCATGGTTTCTATGGTTGTGCAAGGAGGTGATGTGTGTCAACCTACATCTTTGTCTTGAGCAGACATCAGTAAAATGGTTTTGCACCATTGGGTGATCCAGTGCCTCAGCTTTACCACAGTGAAGTTGCCCTTGCCCAACATGCCCTCCATGTCATAGAACCCCACCTGGACTAACCAGCTCTGCAAGTGCCTTGGGCCATCTGCCATGACCATGCTGAACCCTGCTGCTAGACTCTGTGGACTGCAGCACAGGCGGGTGTCGTGGTTGAGCTCCAGCAACTGCCACTGGGCTAGCTCCTCCACTTCGTCCCTCCAAACCCACAGGGCCCAGCCAGGCGTGCCCATTGTTGATTCTTGTACGTGCCCTGACCGGGTATTGAACCTGCAGCCTTGGCATATTGGGACAATGCTCTAACCAACTGAGCTATCCAGTCAGAGAGTTTTATTTTTTAAACTTTTTATTATAGAAAATTTCATGAGAGTAGGAAAAATAGCACATGAAATTCCCATATGTCTACTGTATTAGATAGTTATTGCTGCTGTAACAAGTTAGCATAAATTTAGTGGCTTAAAACAATACAAATTTACTCTTTTACAGTTCTGGAGATCAGAAGCCTCATCTCAGGGTATTGGTAGGGCTGCATTTCTTCTGAAGGTTGTAGGGAAGAATCTGTTCCTTGCCTTCTCCATCTTCTAGTGGCTGTCTTCATTCCTTGGCTGGTGATTCCTTTTTCCAAATTAGTAGCATAGCACCTTTTTTCTTTGACTCTGCTTCCATTGTGATAAGATCTCCTTTTTTGACAAAAGTATTTATTTATTTATTTTACAGAGAGTGGAAGGGAGGGAGAAAGAGAGGGAGAGGAACATTAGTGTGCAATGGGGTTGCCTCTTGCATGCCCCCCAACTGGGGACCTGGCCCACAACCTAGGCATGTGCCCTGACTGGGAATCAAACTGGCAACTTTTGGGTTTGTAAGACAATGTTCAACAGACTGAGCCACACCAGTCAGGACATGTGTCTGTCTGTGTCTGTCTATCTCTGTCTGTCTCTCTCTCTCTCTTTTTTTACTTTGGCCCTCTTGCCTTCCTTTTATAAGAACTTTTGTGATTATATGGGGCCCATCTGGAAAAATCCAGAATAATCTTCCCATGTCAAGATCTTTAACTTAATCACACCTGCGAAATCCTTTTTTGCCATTTACATTAACATAGTCACAGGTTCTAGAGATTAGGGCATGGCCATCTTTGCAGGTGGTGAGGCATTAGTTTGTCTTCCATCCATAGCAGCAACTCATAGTCACTCTTGTTCCATGTATATTCTAACTGGTTTCAACCTATTACTTTGAAGCAAATCCCAGATAGCTTATCATTTCATCTGTAAGCATCTGAGCATGTATCTCTAAAAGGTGAGAAAGAGCTCATTTTAAAAACATGACTACATAGCATTGTCACACCTAAGAAATCAACATGTCACTGTCATTGTTCAGTATCCATTTTTCCCTGGTTCTTACATAATAATTTTTACAGTTGAATCAGAATCACTTGATCAATACAACGCATATGCTTGATATATCCCTTAAGTCTCTTTAACTTAGCTTCTCTTGTGGGCTGGTGGGTACCCCATGCTGCTTCCCCTTCTATGAAGGGCTTACTGTCTCAGCTGCTGTCAACAGGCAACATTCAGCCATCAGTTCCCTCAGGGATTGTCTCAGCTGCAGAGAGCCTCCTCACCCAATGCCACACCTCTTCTGGAAGGCCCATCTCTGACAACTTTTGTCAACAAAAAGTAATGAAGGCCTGGCCGTCCCAGCCAAACTTTGTCTTAGAGTCAGCTTCCTGAGAAATCCATCCTGTAACAGTTCTTACCAGGAGGGTTTCAATAAAGGAACAGTTATAATATGAAATTTTGAAGCTGAATCACCTCTTACTTGTGATAAGAACATATCACAGGTTGTTAAAACTTTCTTCAGTGGTGAATTGTTTGATATACAGTGGAAGGGAATTCATTATCTGGTGAGATATATGAGGCATTTAAAGAATATAAGCTAACAATATGGGAGGTAACTGTAGTAACTCTAAGGACAATGATATTAGTTATCACTAAGAACTAGAAAAAAATATTGAAAAGCTGAGAGCATTAATCACCAGTTGGAAACTAAGTGTGAAATCCAGGTCTCACTGATAGCTTATAAAGAGGCTTTCATCTCCTACAATGGGAGGATAAAGAAAGCCAAGGACCAGGACCAACACTTAATCATTAGAGTAGCCAAGCTCCAAAGAGAGTCAATTGAAAAAACAAAAACAAAACAAAACAAAAAACCAGGAACCTGACACACGGAGTGAGAACATCTAGTTTTATGATCTACAAAATCTTGAATCACTAGATTCCCTCCAACTCCCCAAGCCCAGGGAACCCATACCTGGTAGTTCACACAACATCATATCAGGTTATTAGCCTGTAATGGGGTAAAATTGAGCACAGTGGTGAAGGGCAAATCATAGGCTCTCAAAGTGCACATCTGCCCTGACCAAGAGAATAAATATTATATTGTAAGGGAGATGGTGGAAATTAGGGCTATTCTTAAAGATTTTAGATTTCAAGGGTGGTAATTCTCATCACATCTCCATTTAATTTACCAGTCTTGCCCCTGAATACTCCAGATGGATTTGGGAGTGTAGGGAACCGCTTCACAAGGTATGGGAATGCAGCTCAGCACCCACATGGAAAACCAGTGGGGAGTGAGTTGGCATGCAAGACCACACCCACAAAGAAGTTCTCCCGTGGGGGTTCAGGCCTACATTATACCTAGGCTGCTTTGTGACTTGCTCTTGCTAAAACTCCCTCACCCTGAGTTCAGATGGCCAGCGCTTGTTGCATATCTTTAAAGTAACTTCCTGAAGTCTGTGCTAATTCTCCCAAGGATTGAAGTGTAACCAGACCTGTTACTCTTATCGTTTCCTTGCATTTGCAACATTTTTTCCTTGTTAATCTGTAAGAAGTAATCAGTAACATCCCTTCTGTTGCTATGTGTACAAAGTAATTACCTAAAGCAAATCTAAGTATAATGAATGAAAACCTTCTTTGATATATGCTATTAGAAAGCCAATAAAAGCTTGTCAAGGCAAGGGTCGGTGGGCTCTCCCCTTGAGAGAGTGGCTGTGCCATCCCTTTTCCTCCACAGGACTCGGTAGTCCATGTGAATTTATCTCGTCTCATCCATAACACCATGGACACTGCCCACATCATGGGAGAATGATAGTAGACTACCAAACTCAACCAATTGCAACACCAATACTACCTATTGTAGCATTGTCCCAGATGGGCTATCTTTGCTAGAGTAGATTCACAGGTACCTAGATACATGGTATATGGCTTTTGATTTTGTGAATGCCTTCTTCCCTATGTACATCAGAAAAGAGAATCAAAAGTTTGCACATGGTATGGACAACAGTAAAACTTACAATTGCCCTAGGGCTGTGTTAATGCTCCTGTCCTCTGTCATACTGTAGTCCAAAGATGTGTAGACTATCTTAACATCCTGCAAAACATTTGGTTAATTGATAAATGACATAATCTATGATAAATGACTGGCTATTATGCTGGAAGCCTTTATAAGACACATGTACTTCAGAGGTGGGAAATAGACCCTATGAAGACTCAGGAACTTTCCACAAGAGTAGAATTTTTTAAAGGGTCAAGTGGTCAGATTCATGCTGAAGCATTGCATCTTACTCTGCATGGTAAGAGACATTGCCTCTGACCATGCAGAAGGAAGAGCAAATACTGGAAGGCCTCTCAGGTTCTGAAGACAACTTAAGTTCACACTGGATAATACTCCTCTGACCCATATACCAGATTTCCAAAAATGGAAGTGGTCCAGATTGTGGTACAAGTGGCCTTACTGCTTGGACCAAAAATCAGCAGACTCTATACTCTTAGACATATCAGTAGTGGAAGAGACAGCCTGTGGAGTTTACAGCAAGACCCAATAGGAGAATCACAAACAACCCCTAGCATTCTGAATCAAAGTTGTTCCATCTATAGCAGGGAATTTTATGCCTTTTAGAAAACAGTTTCTGGCATGATATTTGGCACTGGTAGAGGTAAAGAGCCTGACTATGAAGCACCATGACCATGTATTGTAGCTACAACTGCTCTTTACGAACTGGTTTCCATTTGAGCCAACAAATACAGCAGTACTTTCACAAGATAGAGTGATGCATCCAGTACTGAGCACAAGAGAGACCAGGAGCAGAAGGAAACTGCGTAGGCAGGATGTCTGGAATCCTATGTCATCCAATGCTATTGTACCAGTACCTCTTCCTTTACTCACACCTATGTCACACTTTCCATAAACCACATATATGACTAACTGAGGAAGAAGAAGAAAATCATGCCAGGCTTGATTCATGATGGATTGGTTCAGTGTGTGTGTGTGTGCAGGCCAAAAATGAACAGCAGTTTCACCAAAGCCAGTGTCTTTCAAAGTTTCGCCTTGAAAGACAGTGGTTAGGGAAAACTCCCTTATGGACAGAGCTTTGAGTGGTGCACTTTGACAAAGATGCTCTCTTTGACCAAACTTAAGTCAGGTTCCTTTGAGCCTGCGTAGGCCTCATCCTTGGGCATGTCTCAGAGCCCAGTTTTAGTAACAACACTGCTAAGTCAGTTTGGCCCAAATATCTAACTCTTGATGTCTGATTAAATTGCTCATCCCTTATCATCTCCCAGGTAACATCTGGTCACACTGGTCTGCCTTCAGCAGAATCCCGTTAGGCCTATTTAGCCAGAACCCCCTGATATTTCTTAGTTATTTTCCATCCACTGGTCCCACCCTGCTGCTTGTCTATAAATTCCTATTTTTCTTATTGAATTTGGAATTAAACCCAGTTCTTTTTTTGTCTTTTTTAATTGAATTTATTGGGGCAACATTGGTTAATACAGTTATGTTGGTTTCAAGTGTACAGTTCTATAATGCATCGTTTGTAGATGGTAGTGTATATCCATCCACCACCCCAATTTTAAACCCAGTTCTATATAGAGGATTCTTTTCCTCCATTGTGCGGTTGCTCAGTAAAATCTGTTTTTACTGTTTTATTGCTGTTCAGTTATTGTTTTTCTCTGACAAATTGGTTGTTGTACACTTTATGTAGAATGAGAAATGGAATGAAGTTAGAATATACAGACCCTTATGCAGTATTCAATGCCTTAGCTATTCATTAAGGGTGTGAAAGTAGGATAATTTAGGACAAAGAAGTCTGGGGAGAGGTATAGGATGAACATATGGGGTAGGGCACAAAGTACAAAGGTCTTTTTATTATGTTAATGTTGACAAGAGCAGCTACCTCAGAAAAGGAACTAAACCAAATAGAGAAAATTACCCTACCAGTTGGCGTCAAACAATCTTTGCCATCGGCCGCTCAGTTCTGGCATGAAGGATATATGAGCAAAGTGGCCATGGTGGCAGGAATGGAGGCTGTGTTTAGACCCAACAACATGGGCTACCACTTATTAAGGATGAATGTCCATCATTGAAAGTTGAATCTACCAGCAGAAGAAACCAACTTGGAGTCATTGATAATTGGCCCCTTTGTAACAAGTTGACTATGTTAGAAAAGTCAACTGTTAATTCTAGCAAGAATAGACACATACATTGGTATGGGTTTGCCTTTCTGGCAGTGACTCAGCCTAACATGCCATATATTAATTACCACATAGACTAGGGACCCACTTTATATCAAAAGATTTGTAGGAGAGGGCCCTTGATAATGTATTTCACCACCCAGAAGCTGCTGACCTGACTAGAATGGCTTGTTAAAAGCAGAGTTGGGGAGCGTTTCAGACCTGACTTACCAGCATGTCATCAATTTGGCTCAAATAAACTCTTACAAAAATTCTCTACAGGGTTAGAAGTTTCTTATGTGGACAACCCCTAGGTCTTTTCACTGCAATCTCTTCTGCTGGGAAACTGTCCCATGTCTGCCTCATTTCTTTTAGTTGGTCCAATCATTCTTTACTGTCTGGTTGAAGAAACCTTCTGACTATGAAACCTGCCATAGGTCTCTTCTTTTGTCCATCACATTACTGTGTCCTAAGCTCTCATTTGTGTTATAGTTGAAGGGCTTTTCTGCTCTTTAAGATAACTTCTTTGAGTGATCCTGCTTTCTTTTCATTGTTGACACTTCTAATCTTAACACAGTGCTGACACAGCATAAATATTTTAGGAAAGAGTTATTGATCATCTAAACTATAGCTAACTTTTATTATATCATTTAAATGTACTAATAATTGTACAATATTACTTGTATCATGGAATTTCTTGCTTCAGTGAGGAATGTCCCATATATATAAAACTGCATTACAGATTTTTACATGTATAATATTTCCTAAAAATGAAATTATATAAGCAAATTTGGGTTAAAATATTTTGAGGAATACTTCTTTTTTTTTTTAAGATTTTAGAGAGAGGAGAAAGGAAGGAGAAAGAGAGGGAGAGAAACATCAATATGTGGTTGCCTCTCATGCACCCCCTACTGGGACCTGGCCCACAACCCAGGCATGTACGTGCCCTGACTGGGAATTGAACCAGCAACTGTTTGGTTTATAAACCTGTGCTCAATCCACTGAGCCACTCCAGCCAGGGCTTACGAATATTTCTTATACAGGCTACTTATATGAAGTCTGTCCAGAAAAAGTCCAGCCATTGTTAATATAATGAGAATGGTTTGTGTGACATCGATGTAAACTGGCAGCCAAGGAGAGGGGACTGGAATGCACATGTGTGAACAATGACGACTTCACTGTACTAGTCAGTGGGGGTGGTAGAAACCATTAGTGAGCATGTGTACTGTGTGGCCTTTGCATTCAAAATGACTGAGTGAGTAGAGCAACAAATCTGAATCAAATTTTGCATTAAGCTGGAATACTCCTCCTTGGAAACTATTTGGATGGTCCAGAAGGCCACAGTTCTGGGCAACTGGTGATTGGTAGCTTCATCACAACAATGGTCCTACTCATGCAACACATTTTGTGCAGAGTTTTTTGGCAAAACATCAAATCACCCAGGTGACTCAGCTCCCCTATAGCCCAGATTTGGTGCCCTGTGTCTTCTGGCTTTTCCCCAAACTAAAATCACCTTTGAAAGGGAAGAGGTTTCAGAACATCGATGAGATTCAGGAAAATACAACGGGGCAGCTGATAGCAATTGGGAGAACTGTGTGAGATGCCAAGATGCCTACTTCAAAGGAGACTGGGGCATCATTGTCCTATGTACAGTGTTTCTTGTATCTTGTATCTTCAATAAATGTCTCTATTTTCATATACATGACTAGATACCTTTTGGACAGAACTTGTATGTCAACTCAGTTCCTGTGGTTTATGTCTTGTAAACCAAAGTCAGTGAAGGAAATAAAACAACAGGGATATTTCCATATTTTATGTGCATATCTGTGATTTATATGTATAAATTAGTAAAGCAACCAATAAATATAGAAATAACTTTAAAAAATAAAGTTAGAAGCCCTGGCTGGTGTGGCTCAGTGGATTGAGCACTGGTCCGCGAACCAAAGGGTCACTGGTTTGATTCACAGTCAGGGCACATGCCTGGGTTGTGGGCCAGGTCCCTAGGAGAAGGTGCTCAACAGGCAACCACACATTGATGTTTCTCTCTTTCCCCCTCCCTTCCTCTCTGTCTAAAAATAAATAAATAAAATCTTAAAAAAAATAAAGGTAGAGCTGAAATGTATGACTAGTATTTATTACCTAATGGGGACACTTTTATTAAAATGATGGTACTACCTTAAAAACATTATATTAATTGGAACAAACTAGTCACAAAAGACAGTATATTGTATAATTCCACTTTTATGAAATGTCCAGTATAGACAAATATAGAGACGCAAAGTAGATTAGTGGTTATTTAGGACTCAGGTGGTGTGAGCATGGGGAGGGGTGTTGGAAGTAACAGGGCCTGGGGATTTCTTTTTGAGGTGACAAAAAATGTTTCAAAACTAATTGTGGTGATAATTGCACAACTCTGAGTTTATGAAAAAACATTTAATCATTCATTTTATTTTATTTCATTTTTTAAAATGAAGATGAGTTTTTGTTTTTTTTTATATTTTTTATTGTTGTTCAAGTACAGTTGTCTCTATTTTCTCTCCACCACTCTCCCCCAACCCCAGTGAGTTTTGTGTTTTTTAAAGATTTTATTTATTTATTTTTAGAGAGGGGAAGGGAGGGAGAAAAACAGGGAAACATCAATGTGTGGTTGCCTTTCACACACCCTCTACTGGGGACCTGACCCACAACCCAGGCATGTGCCCTAACTGAATCAAACCAGTGACCCTTTGGTTCGCAGGCCAGTGCTCAGTCCACTAAGCCACACCAGCCAGGGCTAATTGTGCATTTTAAATGGATAAATTATATGGTATGTGAATTATATGTCAATAAAGCTGTACCAAAAAAACTTTTTAAAAAACAATGATACTAATAATTATCTTATATATCATAGACTCGCCTGGGCCAGGTCCCTCAGTTGGTTGGAGCGCCGTCCCACATGCCAAAAGTTTGTGGGTTTGATCCCTGGTTGGGGTGCCTAAGGAAGATAACCGATAGATATTTCTATCTCACATAGATGTTTCCCACATTGATTTTTTTAAATCTTTCTCTCTCCCCCTTCCACTCACTCTCAAATCAATAAAAACAGATTCTTGTGTGCAGATTAAAAAAACAAAGTATTTTTTATATATAACAGACTGAGAAGCCCAACCCTTTGACCCATAGCCCTTACCACACTATGCACATACATTTACGCTTCCTGGTGATAACTGTTTCTAGCACTGCTGTTGAGATGTGATGGCCTACCCTCATTTGAGCACCTGCGCATCTGGTCAGATGACATTGGTCATTGCCAACTATCCCCAATAACTGTATTATCTCTCTTTGTCATATTAAAACATTCTTTCTTTAATCACTTCTCAACCTTTTAGCTAAGATCAAGTGTAGTATCTGTTCTTATCAGTTTAAAACATTCTTCCTTGACTCTAAGAATGGGACCATTTCAAAGAGTCATGACCATTTACAATGAACCAGTAAGACAACCATTATCGAAAGTTAGTTTTTGGTGCCCTGGCTGGTGTGGCTCAGTGGACTGAGTGCTAGCCTGTAGACTGAAAGGTTGACGGTTTGATTCCTGGTCAGGGCACATGCCTGGGTTGTGGGCTGGGTCCCCAGTTAGGGGCATGAGAGAGGCAACAATCAGTTGTCTCACCCTGTATTTGACAGGTGCAACTGGTTATATGTGCAGAAGTCATGACCTTTTTTGTGTGTGTGATTTAACATGTCAAGTCAAAATTTAATAAGCTCCTACTATGTGCAAGTCTGAAGCATGGCAAAGATGAACCAACTAGAAAAGTCACAAATTCTGAATTATCTGTTAAGGCATAGTACATGACCATGATCCCTTTTCTACCATTCCAAAATCCCTGAAGCTCTGAAAACCTAAAATTCTTTTCATAATTCATTTGGCAGCAAAAAAAATCTGACCTGAACTTATTAGATTTTGTCTTTTCTAATGTGAATATTCATACATTTTGCTGCATGTATATTAGTATTTGGTTATAGGGTTCTACCCCACAGTTTACTAGGATATTATGTGATACATAAGAAGTTTCAGGTGCTTAATTGGTTCTTTTGTGCACTTCATTTGTGAACAATACACATGCATTTAATTGCAGTTAAATAGTTGCTTGTTTTAAAAAGCACCATGAAAGATAATGTAACAATCCTATGAAAATCATAGTTCTCATTTTCATTCTTTTTATTCATTATTTAAAATAAAAGGACACTATAAAATAAAATAAAAGTAATAACATACTTAAAAAAGTTTATACCATATCTTTCTTCCATTGGCTGTCATTCTTTTAAAAAATGACAAGGTATAATTGTAGCAAAACACATTTTTCCATGAAATAGAATGGAATGTATAAATTAAAACCATGTATATGGAACCCAAATTTAATAGGACTAATTCAACCTAATAACCATCGATGAGAAGTCACTGAATGTCACAATGTTTGAGGCACTATTTTAAAAAAAGACAAAAAATGTACCCAGAGAGATAACAATAAAGAACACTACTTTTTAAAATCTTAAAGAATTTTCTTTTCATTTATTCTATGCCATGATTACTTGTAGTAAGTGAACTAGATAGTTAATGATTGATAGAGATTGTCACAGCTCATCACTCATGTCTACTTTCATTGGTTATTAAGATTATAAAAATACCAAGTCATGCAGCAGTGCATTCAGGTTTGGAATAGTTTGTTAGTTGTTTTAAGACCATGTGAAGATTGGTTGCTCAGTCAAGTTTAGTGAAAACATTTGGATTAAGAAAGAAGCAGAGATAGCTATTTATCAGCTGTGGAATTTCCAAGAGTTAGAAATTACATTCTAGTTGGGAATATATTCTATATTAAAATATAAAGGATCTAAACTTAAAACCTTTATAGTTTTTTTTTCTCCTTAAAGATAACATGTTTCCTTTGCATTTCCAACTAAATTTCTCCAGGCAGTTACTTGAGAACAAATGGGTTAGCTTATGAAATGGGCCTTTAGTCTTTCAAATCCTTCTCTCTGTCAGGCCTAAGGATATTATTCAAACATAGTGCACTTTTTGAAGTCAATGGAAGCTTTGTAATTAATTGAACCAGGGGCAATATAAAACCTGATGAAAACATTCTTAACATGATTTTATTAATCCATAGGTTCAGTTTTTTTTTATGATGTAAAGTTGGATAGATCGGTGAGGTTATCTTAATAATAAAGATGGCTTTTGTTGCCACACACACAAAAATCATGGAGTTCTTTGTGGCTTTTTGAAATCTAGAGTAAACTCTCAAGTTTCTAGGCTCAAGAAATCTTGTTTGCCACTATTATGTATATAAAGACCAGATTTAAAAGCACTCTGATTACATAATCATTTTGGCTTAAGCTTATTACCATTTAACAAATCATCACATCACCACACGTACTAAAAGTGTTAATGCAACTCAAAATGATCAATAAAATATACTTTAAAAGATGAGCAATTTCAGTCAGGGACAAGTTTATCATACAATTGGATACTTTTTCATTTCTTTTTTAAAATTGATATTTATTTAAAATATTTAGTAATTAGCTACATCATTCAGTAGTTTAAAAATTTTAATTTAAATGGATTTAAATTTAGACTAAATAGATTTTAAATTAAATAATTTCAATTATATCTGATTCATGTATATCTGACTTCTAAGACACTTAGTCAAAAATGTTTTGCCTGGAATAAATATTTTTACTATTTTGACATTATTACCATATTCTCTATAATGATATGTAAGAAAATAGGTCAGCTATTTTATATATATATGTATATATAGATGCATATATATCTGGATAAAGATATCTGGCTAAGATTATACACACGTTTGGCAATCCTGTATAAGAACTCAGATCTTTGTGTCATTGTTCATTTTAAAATTGTTCTACCATATATAGCTCCTGTAAAACATCAGAATGATTTAGCCCAATCTTAGTACTTTGTGGATTCAGTTAAAATCACATTTCCCCTTTTCTTCACCACACACACAAACACATACACACTCAACACAGCATGGTAATGGAAAGAACCCCGACCAAGGTGGAAGGAGAACCAGAGTTCTAGGCTTGCTTCTACTCATCTGTGGCCTTGGTAATTATCAACTTTTGGAGGCCCTGCCTTGTCTTTTGTTTTTTCTGATTCCTTAATTCTATTCTGAATCTTGGAACACATCACACCATTTAGCCCAAATATTAGTCTTAATTAAGAACACAAAGGGTGTCCACTAAAAGTTAAATCCCATTTTGTATTTTAGCTGTGTACCTTATAAGTAGGGACAGGTGACTATACTTTAAACTGCTGTTACATATTCAATTTTTGAGTTCATGCCATTTTGGGCTGATGGAAAATTATAATATAAGATATAAAATTTAACAATAAAAATAGATTACTTCACATTTTGGGGAACAGGTATTTTCTTATCTGGTCAATTATAGTTTGAACTTAAGTGAAATTAATCTAAGGATATCAAGAAAATATTGACAGTATAAATATGCAAAAATTTTATTTTTCTCTCCATAAGTGCTATTAAAAATACTAACACGAACCTTACATGTACAAGTATTTAAAAACATAATTAAATATCTACTTTTAAGATGCACAGAGTCTAGATTTAAACATGATTTTGATTCAATTAAGTCTCCTGGGATTTCCCTTTTCATCATTTGCACTTTGGAGGAGCAGTGTTCCAGGTTAAGAGGGCAGAGGGTGTACATCAAACCAAGAACTCCCTCGGGTCCATGAGAACACGCACCTTTTCTGTTCTCTCTGCAGAATGTGGGAATGCAGGAAAAGAACACGAGAAATCCAAATTCTTATCCATTGTAAATATAATAGTATGCCCATGAGCAGCTGATACCAATCTAATATTTGTATGCTGCTTTCTCTATTTATAAAGCTTTTTTGCATGGTTCAATTGACTCTCAAAATAATCCCATAAGTGGGATTATTAGCCTCATTTTATAGATGAGAAAATGGATACTTAGGTTAAGTGACTTATTTGTGTACAAATGCCAGTACAGCAAAGGCAAGCTTAGAACTCAGGGTTTTTTATTTCTCCTTAAATATTTTTCCTACCATACCATTCTGGTTTTCAAACAAAATGAAGCTACTACAGTTTAACAGTAAAAACCTCATGATTACAAAAAGGCAGCTTCATCGTGCCCCTTTGTGATAGGAATGATTTACAGAACAGAATAGAAATGGGCGTTATAAAATATGTGGAAAACAGTATGGAACTTCCTCAGAAAACTAAAAATGGACCTGCCCTTTGATCCAGCAATTCCACTGCTGGGACTATATCCTAAGAATCCTGAAACACCAATCCAAAAGAACCTATGCACCCCAATGTTCATAGCAGCAC
>JAPYXV010000937.1:0-14608 GCA_028533065.1 Trachops cirrhosus | reverse complement strand
TAAATTCGTAGCCTACAGAGGCCTGGAAAAGGGACAGTGTGCAGACTCATACTTATTAAAGGAAATCCTAAGACACTCTTTGCATCATAACAGCATGCATATCTGGGTGCATTAAGACTGGGGTTTGAATTCTGAACCCACCGCTTCAGTGAGTAGCCCAAGGTCATGTAATGATGAACCTCTCTGACCTTCATTTTTCTTATCTATAGGAATGTGATTGAGAATTAAATTTAAAAAAAATTAAAAAACCCTTTAAAGCACATTTCACAGTACCTGACCCCTAGGCTGCACTGGATGTGGCAGAATCCACTGATTTCTTAATACAGCGGATTATCTTGAGGGGTTGCCATGGCCGTCTTTTTTGACTAAAATGGTTGTTTCAGTCAAAATTCTTCCATAGATTTCTTTACAAGTTTTTAACTAAGTAGAAGGGATATCAGGGATGACAGCCAGAGGGGAAAAAATAAGGGAAATCAAAACATTAGATGCAAAATTGACAAAGAGAATAATAAATTGGGGCAAAAATAAGGCAATAAAGGAAGGAAAAAATACCAAGCAACATTTTATGTCTGGCTGAATTAGTGCAGCTATTCATTTGTTGCTTGATTTCCTAGCACTTAACACTGCAATGAAATTGGCAGTTGAGAGAACTGGATGGTTTCCATAACAACAGAGCTGGTGGCCTAGAAAATTGAGACAATTTTACTGTTCGTGGGCTGTGCATCTTCAGGCCAGACACTTGAGCACTCTGGGTTACTTTGGTCATGGGCGGGTCCTCAAGCAAATGCATATGTAGTTTCTTTACAGCTGAGAGGTGTCTATAATCTATGATTCTTCGAATTCTGTGCCCCCAGTTTAATCTGCTGCCCTTCGTTTTATCTGAAGCGTCGGTCAAATATTTCTGATTTTTTTCTCTAAACCATTCTTTTTTCTTCAGTTCTGTAACATTTGTCTCACATCTCCTTTTACCCTGTTCTTAAAGAAACACCCTTGTTTGGTTTGTGAAGAAGAGACAAGTGCATACTTAGAAAATATCTTCAAGATAAAGTAGCGTTTAGGCATGACATTCTCCTGTATCAGCTTTGTCAATTTGGAAAAACTGTACCACACAATCACATACACGATAAATGTCAGAACGAACGCTGAACTAAGTCCATGAAATAATTACCCATGTGGTATCTTAACCATTTCCCTTTCCTGAGTCGGAGAATCCCAGAGTTCTTATAGAGAAAAGAAGAATAGCAATCAAACTACATTTTGTGGATTTATTTATGCTTTTGAGGTAGGCTAACTAGTAAAAATCACCTAAGATAGGTAGGGCTCCCTAAAACTGTCCTTCTCAATCTGCGATGCGCCGACAGATCCCCCAAGGGACCGTTAAAATCACGCAGATTCTGATGCAGTAGGTCTGGGGTAGAAGCGGAGAAGCTGAACCTCTCACAGGCCCCAGGCAATGCCCGTGTTGCCGGTCCGAGGACCAGGTCTGGAGTGGTGAACAGGTGGGTTGAGTAGTCTAGCGCCACCAGGCCTCCCCATGAATGCCTCTCCAAGTGAAATAACAGCTGCTCCTTCCCTTTGCTCAAAATGGGCTCCTAGGGTAGTCGTTTTGTTCTTCAGTTTCCTTCCCGGAAATAGGGTGCAGTCTTATGTGCTTTGACAATCAGTTAAAGTATCTAATAATGGAACAATATTACAAAATGATTTCAGTCTGTGTGAGTAGGATGTTGCTGTGGGAGAGGCAGAAACTTTCCTCTACCCTCAAGGTTCTTTAGGCTGGTCTAATAAACAAACAGATATGAGACAGATTGGCAAGAGAAAATGCCCAAATTTAATTACATTCATATGTATGTGACTACATGAGAGATTCAATAAAAAGAAAGGAAAAATAAAGTAGATGTGATATTCTGAGCTGAGAACCATCTTAGGGATTCAGAGAGAAGGAAGCTCATTGCAGGAGGAGGAGAAGAAAAGATGTTCAGTAATTAGAAGTTTGTGCTACTTTATAGGTAGGTCAAAAGGTTTTCTCTAATCTCTTATTATGGGCAAGGTCTCTAATTCAAATTATTCTAGGTGGTTAATGGGTGTGTGCATATGGGGGGGGAGAAGTTTCTCTTGCACGGTCTTGGTTGTCTTTTGCTCAAAACAATCCACATACCACAGAGGCACCCCTTGGGTGACTTGTTCTGAACCACTGCATTACTAAGTTCCATTGACTCCAAAGGTGAATTTCTACTTAAGGGTAGAAGAAACTTCTGAGAATCTGGCCTGGAAATTCTACAGATGAGTAAAGGAAATAAGACAAGGATGAGTTCAAAAAGTCCTTTGAGATGCTCTGGAGGGCTTCAGGGGATATGCATTTGCCTTGGGTTAAGCTAGTTGACATCTGCATGAAAACGGAGGCTTAAGAGATGCCCTCAGTAATCAATTACATCAAATATGCGAGCCAATTCTTGATTAGTTTTGTTACTATTACAAATACCCATATTGTCTCTGTGTTTCACATTAAGTAGAAAGAAAGCTGATGATATGAATGCAGAGAGTAACTAATTAACCAGGCTTGGTGTCTAACATTCCTGGCTCGAATCCTGGCTCCATCCCTTACCAGGGTTATTTCATAGCATTTTCTGTTTTCTCTGTTGTAGAATGAGTGGTGGTAACTGAGAGCACTGATCTCCTGGGGTCCTCGTGAAGATTAAATGAGATTATGCATATCGAAGTTCTTATATTATGTTTTGTCATATTGGAAATGCTAGAAACAACAACAAATAAGCAAAAACTAACACTGCAAAATGCACATCCGTGTATACCCAAAGAACCAAAACGCTTATAAAAAACTAAGCCTCCGGAAAGGGAAGTGCTTTTAGTTTCTAAGATCTTAGTCTACAGACAGCATATTTCAAGTGTTCTAAAGACTGACAGTATTACACGCTGCTAAATTTTCACTTTTTCTTAAAATCTGAGTTTGATTCCTGCTGTTTACCATCCTGGCCACAGGGATGCACTGTGCTCCTTTCAAAATCTCTTCAAAAGCATTATCAGTTTGGCTGATGGGACATTGGGGCCCGAACTTCAACTAAGAAAGAACAGCCCAGGAATATAGTGGGTTTCTAGTAGAAAACACCTGAGATACAGAGAGACCTGAATGGAAATCCTGGTTTAGCAAGTCTAAAACCTCAGCAAACCTCCCTTCAGAGTGAAGTTATGAGGGTAAAAGGGGTAGTAGGTAGAAAAACACAGAAGAGATACCCAGTAAATAGGTCCTGGCAGAAAATTATTTTGGAAATCTTATTTTTGCAAAGTTCTGTATGATGAGAATTTCACGTAGAGCTATTCCTGGTCCTCGTTCCTGAGAGAAATGTTGAATTGTGTGACCTAGAATTCCCAAAAGATGGCTGTAGTAAATAAATGGGATTTCTGTTTACCTCCAGGTGTAACCAAAGTATCAACTGTATTCACAGCCACTTGAATTAACTGAGAGTTTACAATATAATCTAGAAACTGTCATTCACAGTTTTAGCCCTGAGGGAGAGAAAAACAGGCACAGTTTCTTCTGTTGCTCCTGGTCTGGCATTGGGAGATGCCAGAATAGTGCTTGGTAGCTTATAACCTGTCCAAGGTCCTTCCTAAGGTCTGTGCTTTTCAAGATTGGCTTATTCTGCCAGGTAGATTGAACTGGATCAGTGTGTAAGAATTTTTAACATTAAAGGGTAAAGCCTGTGATTTCAGAAATTGTCAAGATTATGTCCTTAGGACCCTTGGAAAGAAATGCGTTTATGGCAGCATAAGAATAGTCAATATTCAGAGATTCGATAAAAAAGACAGGCTGACCAAGACATATGATGTGGCTCATTTTCTCCTCAAATCCGGGAAGTAGTTTTGACATTTCCCTCTTGCCATAATGTAATGCACTTTCAATACTGTAGTGGAATCCTCTTAGGGTGAAGCCATTTATCATACAGCTAATGCATGAGCTGTCTGGCTTCATTCTGACCCTCAGACTGGAATTCTTGGTCGGCTCTCAAATGTATAATTATAATGAAGATATTTTTCTAACATTCTTATAGCAATCCCACTGTCCAATTCTGACTCTAGTTTGTCGATATAAATTCCATGAATTTGTATCCTAAACCCAGGACAGTGTTGTGGTATTTGGTGTGTTTAAAAAATATATGAAGAGATCCAAGGCAGCAGCACAGTAGGTGGAAGGGATATTCACCTCCTTCCGGGACCAAACTGGAATAACACTAAAATATAGAACAATCGCCCTGAGTAACCATATGAAGATGAGCTGAAGTCTTGCATATGTGTTTAATCCAATTGCTGAAAAATGTAGATAGAAAAATAGGGAAGAGGTGGTCAAAAAATGATGTGTGCATATTCCAGAATTGTTTAAAAAATCAGGAAATACAAAGAGTTCCAAACAGGTTTAAAATTAAAATTTTTTTCCTAAACCTGCTATGAGTATTTATTTATTTATTTATTTATTTATTTATTTATTTATTTATTTATTCTGATAACCAAGGATTTACAGAAGAAGCCACATTGACACTGGTAGGAAGGGTGGAGCCATGGAAAGGTCTGGCCCTGCTCCCATGGGTGACGGCTGAGATTCTGGAGGGATATCTCCTCTGCAAAGGTTCCTCCTGAGAACGCTCACGTTTCAATCCCATGCTGGGCTCTGCAGTCCAGAACACTACAGCCAGGAAGAGGTACCCACATAACATGTAGCTGTGAGCATCAGTGGGGTTTCTGTCCCCCAGGGAAAGACAGGAGTCTGCTAGAGACACAGGTGCCCTCTTAAAGGGCCAACCCACAAAATCTTATTCACAGCCACTCACACTGGGTCCTGGCAGCCTATAACCAGACTAGAGGAGACTAGAGTTGTGTGAGGAGAGACTGGGGTTTGTGGCTCTGGGGAGAGAAGAAAGGGGGCAGCTGCCAGTATCCTTGTGCTAAGTCCCTCTCCCACACCGCAGATGCTGCAGACACCGGAGGGTGGGGCTGTTGTCACTTTAATGGGTGGAGCACTCCTCTCCAAGAGCATTAGCTTCGGGGGATGCAATAGCCACACCCTCCCTGTCCACCCACCACGTGGATCCCATGCCCTGCTGGAGTCAGCTGCTTGGGCAGGGGCTGTAGAGATGCAGGGAGACTCAGTTGGTGACTAAGTTGTGTGACTTTGGGGCAAGGACAGTTCCCCTCACTTTCCCATGGACTGACCAGTGCCTCTCCCTCACGGGAGATACACTAGCCCCACCTTCTGGGCTCCCAGCAGCCCTGCCCTTCTTACTCCTGGTGGCGCTGCCCTGCCAAGGAAGTCTGTGTGAGCCTGAGACAGACTGAGTTGTGGAGCTCTATGGCAGGGATCGCAGCCCCCACCTTCCCCCAAACCTGGCCAGCACCTCCCCCTCACAGGAGATCCACTAGCTCCAACTTCTTGACCCCCAGGGGCTCCCCACTGCTAAGCTCAGAGGCCTGGCAGCATCTGGGACAGACTAAATGATGTGGCTCTAGAACCAAGGCCATTGTTCCCTCACATGCCACCTAGTGCAGACCCTTTCCTTCATAGGGCCAAATCATGGTCTGTTTGGGCCTGATTAACTCTCCTGGCTTGTCTCTGACAACTTTCTGAGAACCTGCCCCAACACAGAGGTCGCTGGGCACCTGGCGAGTGGCAGTTAGACTTGGTATACCCTAGGACTTCTGCTGAGTGCTCACAGACCCCGTGTTGGCACAAGTCTGAACCTGTATCAGTCTGGTGAACACCACTCACCCCTACCTGGTGACTCACTGAGAACCTACCTAATGCAGCTCAAGTACTGCCAAAGGATCTTTCAATGACTGAGCCTAACAGGCAACTGGCAGGAGGAGGCAGGTGGAGGCAGATCTCTGGGTGCTTTGGGCCTTTGATGACCTGCTCTGGGCCTTGCTACTGGTAGAAGCCACCCTCGGCATGCACAGTTTGTCCTTTCCATGCACACCAAAGCCCAGCAGAGGCAGCCACAGACTGTGGATCACTTCGTAACTCCAAACAGGTTGCCCAGGGCCAGTCACAGGCAGTGTCTGACATTGATGGAGACCAGAGTCCCTCTCAAAATACCCCAGAAGACACACAGCTTCAGACAACAGCAGAGCAGGATCCAATTAGCTTCTCAAGCAGCACATGCAAAGGGAGATCTTGTCAGGCACCTGATCCTGCTGAGGCAAATTCAACTTAGTGTGGTCAATGCCTGCACAGCAGCTCATGGTTGTGGCCAGGGTCAACCGTCACTGTCAACCGGCCTGAGGGTTGATCCCACACAAAACGGTCAACAGCAATCAAGACTCCATTGCAACAGAATGGCTCACATAACTCTCACAAGGGACATTCCTGGAGCACCCACCTCAGATGATTAAGGGGACTGTGCCACTGGGTCTACCAGGACACGTACTACATAAGGCCACCCTACCAAGACCGGGAGACATAGCAGAACTACCCAACCCACTGGAACAAACACAAAAAAGGGAGACAAAGAAACATGCCCCAAATGAAAAAGAACAAGAGAAATCTCCAGGAAAAAAAAAAAAGCTAAATGAAATGGAGGCAAGCAATTTACCAGATACAGAGTTAAAAAAAATGAAAGTGAAAATATGACAATGCAAAATGTATGGAATACAGCAATAGCAGCCCTAAGAGGGAAATTCATAGTATTGCAGGCCTATCTCAAGAAATAAGAAAAATATCAAGGAAGCAGCATTTTTTTTCTGTATGTCTCCCCAGGCAAGGGAAAAAAAATGAAAAAAAGAGAAATAAATAGGACTACATCACTCTAAAAAGTTTTTGCACAGCAAAGGAATACATCCCTATGTTCGTTGCAGTGTCATTTGCAATAGCTAAGCTGTGGAAGCAACCCAAGTGCCCATCAGTAGATGAGTGGGTAAAAAAGTTGTGGTAATTTACACAGTCGAATACTACTTGGCCATAAAAAAAAATGGCAATCTTACCTTTTGCAACAGCATGGATGGACCTGGAGAACATTATGCTAAATGAAATAAGCCAGTCAGAGAAAACCGAGTACCTTATGATTTCACTCATAGGTGGATTCTAATGAGCAAAATAAATTAACAACAACAAAAAATAGAAATAGATTCATAGAAAAAGAGAACAACTGACAGCTGTCTGGGGGGTGGGAGGGAGGGCCCTGGGTGAAAAATTGAAGGGATTAAGCAAAAATAAGTAAGTACATAAATAAAACTCATAGACACAGACAACAGTATGGTGATTACCAGAGGGAAAGGGGGGTGGGAGGGCAGTTAAAAGAGGGTGAACGTGGGAAAATGGTGATGGGAGGGAACTTGACTTTGGGTGGTGAACACGCAAAGCAGGGTACAGAGGATGGGTTGTAGAACTGTGCACTGAAATGTATATAATTTTGCTAACCAATATCACCCCAATAAATTCAATAATTTTTTCAAAATACAGTGCATTAAATCAAACCTTTATCAATAAAATATATATATGAAGTTTGTAAAGTATACAGTTGTCTAACCTCTGTTGTGTATAT
Organism: Trachops cirrhosus; assembly: GCA_028533065.1. Lineage (NCBI taxonomy): Eukaryota > Metazoa > Chordata > Mammalia > Chiroptera > Phyllostomidae > Trachops > Trachops cirrhosus. The sequence continues at coordinate 7,064 of JAPYXV010000937.1, read as the reverse complement.
GAAGCTAATACAAAATAATATTGAATGTAAACTGTAATTGAATAATAAATTAAAAGATATATGAAGTGGAAGATCCCATGGATTTTCATTAAAAAAGTTTGTTATTGTGCTTATTCACAATGAACATAATAATAACAGCTGTCACTGTTGTAAAAATGTCAAACTACCATACTTAACAGAAAGAGAGAGCAAATCTTTGAGACATTAACCTAGGCAAAGACTTGTTAGGCTGGACACCAAAAGCACCATCTGTAAAAGGAAAAGTTGCTATTTGGATTCCATAAAGCTCTGGCTTTTGCTTTGGAAAAAGAAAACAAAGAAGTTAAGCAGATGAAAATAGAAGCACAAAAGTGTGAGAAAACATTTGTAAACCACATAACCAACCAAAGACTAGAATCTCGAATGTACAAAGAAATCTCAAAACTCAACAGTGCAAAGCAAACAACCCAATTAAAAAATGGGCAAACGTCGTGAAGAGACATTTTACCAAGGATGATATACAGATGGCAAATGAGCACATGAAAAAATTTCCAACTAACGAGCTACTGTGGAGCTGCGTGTTAGCACCGCAGTGAGGTATTTCCACACACCTATCGGAGGGCCTTACGTTGGAAACACTGACAACAAATGCTGGTAAGGGTGCCGAGACGCTGGATGCCTAATGCCCCCTGATGAGAACGGTATGTTCGTTCTGGAAAACAGTTGTGCAGTCCCTGAGAAAACTAAGCATCCAACCCAGCCATTGTACCCGTGCACATCCATCCCAGAGAGATAAGTTCTGCTCTCAGAGAATCTGTACACAAATGCATAGTAGTTGTATCCATAACATCCCCAGACTGGAACCAGACTGGACAGATACCCTGTAATGGACGAGTAAAATGTGGCCCATTCTGGTCATGAACTTACTACGCAGCAACAAAATGAAATAAGCGATAGATAATATGTAATAATCTGGATACATTTCCAGAGAATTATGGGGACTTTTTAAAAAAGCCAATCCCAAAATCTCCCTATTATGATTTGTTATGTTACATTCTTGGAATGACGAAATTATAGAAATAGAGAACAAATGTTGGTTGCTAGTGGTAACAAGGGGGATGTGAGTATGAGAAAGGGTTTGTGTTTGTGAAAGAATAATGTGAGGGATCCTCGTGGTGATGGAAATGCTCTGTGTCTTGACTCAAAACGCCAGTATCCTGGTTGTGACATTGTTCTGAGGATTTTCAGGATATCACTGTTGAATGAAGATGGGAGATGACACACAAGATCTTTCTATTAGTTTGTGTAAGTGTGCATAAATCTATCATTATCTCAACGTCAAAAGTTTTTTTAAAAAAACATAAAACTGAGGGGCTCTGATGACCAGTGACTCATTACTTAGCAATGGCGGTTCTCAGGTGGCACACTGATGTGACAGGTTAATGAGAGGGAAGACCCCCTGTGGGCTGTAGAGGAACCTTCACTCGATATTCTGACAACTCTTCTGATTAAATCTAAAACTCATTTCAAAGTAAAACTTTATTAACTGTTTGAATAGTAAACAAAGAAATTATGCAGACACATTGACCTGTGCCACTTGGAGAATATTGTAAAAAAGAATATTTTCATTGTTTATTACATTAAACTATTAATACTCTGTAAAACAAATCATTATACCTATAAATTAGATATTATGTATGAATGTGCATGCATGTGTGTTTATATATATTGAGGCGAGATGCAATCTTCATTTACTGAAAAATTTTAAAGTCTATGATATTGGTAATAAAAAAAGTTGTGTTGTGTGCCAATATGTAAAATCTGGTATCACTTGATTTTTTGTCTTGCAAGGGAAGTATATAGGAACATATGTGTATACATATTGCTAGACTTTTAAAACATTGCATGCCAGGCTAATGATAAGGCCCTCAGGGACCTCTCAAAACTCAGCTATCACTATGATACTTAATTTTCAGGTCACTAAATCCATCGAGGTATCGAAATCAAAGAAGGCATACTAGTAGTACTCATTGAACTAAAATTTTCCCAGAATATCACAACTACAGGATGATAGAATGACGGGAACCACATTCACACCCTCATTTTTTAACAAAATAAACTAATGAGCAAAACAGAACCAGAGACACGGAAACAGGGAACAGACTGACAGCTGCCAGAGGAAAGGGGAGAAGGGATGGTGGGAAAGGGGAGCAGTCAAAGAACACGTATGAACGACCCATGAACATGGACAGTAGCGTGGGGATTGACTGTGGGAATGGGGAGTGGGCTGGACAGGAGGGCAAAGGGGGAAAAATTGGGACAAGCCTTGCACTGTGTGCCCACCCCCTCAGTCAGATCTCCTTCTGTCACCCTGTGTTTGACCCCCTTTAACCTTTGCCACCCCCTTCTCTCTTCCCAGCACACCTCAGTCCTGGTGTGGCTGAAGAAGAAAGCTTTCTCCTGTGTTTTTTTTCACCCTCGCTTTCATCATCATTTTAGCCCCTACTTATAAATATGAATGAAAGAGACTGAGCTCCTTTTCTTCATGCAGGGTACCTCCCTTCCCTCCCATGGTCTCACCATCTCATAGTCGAGACTGCAAAACTTGGCAATTTCCATTCACAGCTTCGAATGATTTAGAATTCTGTTTTGCATTTCAGTTTTGTCTGAACCCATATGGCAAAGTCAAAACTCCAAACAAATCTGATAAATTCCATCTTATGCTAGCCACTTCCTGTGGCTTGGTAAGCGCTGTAAGCTTTGCACTACTTAATTCTACCTTCTTTCACGACCATCTGTATCTCCATCTTCAGACTTGGATGGATCTCACAGTTGCCTCTGAAACACAGTATAAAGGAGCTCAGTATTTTCATCTGCTGAGAGTGAGTCTGTAAGAGGCCACGAGACCAAGTCAATCAACCTGGAAACACAGGGTTTGTGGCATTGAAGGAGCGTGGTACCTCCGCACAGGTACACTCACCTGTGCAAAATTGCTCTCCGAGTCAGAGGCCCCATGTTTAGAGGTCATAAACTGTCACTGACTAGCTAGCATAAATATTTCCTGTGTAATTAATATTTATCAAGTACTACAGACTTAACATATATTGTCCTTTTAAATTCTCCAAATAATCCTTGGAACTAAATACAAATAGTATCCCCCCTTAATCTTTTGGTTTAGTTCTTCACCTATAAAAGTTCTGGGCTCTCAAACACCTGATTATTATTTTTCACCGTCAAAGTGCAAGCTCCATACGTGAAGACACAGACTTAATACACAGGTAGGCTTCTGAGGGGGTTTCCATCGGAGTTGTGTTCTGAAGACTGAGCGAGATTTGAGTGGACAGAGCATGACAGAAAGGATATTTTGGGATGAAAGACCAATCTGTCCAAAACAAAAACAAAAAAACAAAAACCAATCCAAAGAAACTTGTAATTGCGTGATTTATTTAGACAGCAATGTGGCAAATTATATGACCAGAGAGCTAGAACAGTCACTTTGGGACTATTATGTGGTGGCCTTGAGCACCAGCAGATAACAGTCTGGACTGCATCGTGTAGGTGACGAGGAACGGAAGCGTGGAATATGACGACCCTCTGGCAGCAGCACGAATGATTCACTGACGAGGAATCAGAGAAAGCGACACCAGGTAGATCTCGCAGACTAGCTGGCTGAGGGTGAACGGGAGCCGGGAGCTCATTAATGTGCTCTGCTCTCTGTCGGACTTCAGGTCCTGCGGCTCATTCATTCCTTGTTGGTACATCCCCAGGCTGTGTTTCCTCCTCACTAAGCTCATGGGGTAAAGATTTTCCTCTCTCTTAAACCTTGAGCCACGTCCATTCTCACTGGATCGTACAGCCCTTGTTGATTCCTTTGTCAGAACCTTTGACCCGTCAGTGAATTTCGTTTCGAACTTTGAGAGTTGGGGGAAAATAATTAAATATGATTAGACCTGGCAGAGTTGTATTCAGAGCATCTATTTCTGAGAATTTCCACAACTGAGACACTGTTTCTTTGTTATATTATTGATCTTATTTTTCCAGAGGGAGGAGGGTGAGGTGATTTGGGGCATAAATTTTATCGTTCCGTATGTTTGCTTGATGGGAAAAGATGGAAGAGGTTTAGGCAAAGCCTTAAGTAATTTTTTAATAAATTGAAAACATTGATAGAATGTTTATGCTTCTTGCTATACACCAACAGGTAAAATAAAATTAAATTTAAAATGAGTGGATGGAGAAATTAGAACAAGTGGAAAACGAGACTTAGTGTGAACTGATAAAATTGAGAATGATACTAATACCCACAAGGTTTATCTTAAAGCCTCTCCACACTTGTAGGTGAGGACCCATGTTGGCTCTGACCCTTCTTTACCCAACCCAGGGGTTGTGCAAGCCAGGGATCGGGCACCTTTTCCACGTCCATTAAGGGAAGAAGGGAAAAAAAACCCATGCATTCAGATGTGCGCCATTCGTACTCAGATTTCTCCAACATCCAGTGGTACCCAGGGGAATATTATGGATTTTAATTAAAACAGTCCTTCAAAAATATTCTTGTAATACAGCTGCCACTTCAGAAAATCTTTCCCAATTTACCCATTAGCATAAGATTGAACACATTTCAATAACATAAATGCTATGAGTGGGGTGGTGGCAAGAAGAATACAGTAAGGCTGTTCAAACACATAGTTTTCTACTCATCTTACATAGTGCAAAAATAGCTTTTAAAGCCAGGATCCTTCACCTCAATGATGTTGGTCTCCAGAGAATCTTCCCAATTGTACGGACAGGGCTAACCTTAGATCTGCTATCACATGTAATCTGGGACCAAGTTTCTGGGACATCACGAAGGGGAATGCAAAGCATACAGCTAAGGAAGCAAATTAAATGATTTGTGATACAGTAACAGTAATGATGTCTATTTAATATTGGGAGACTTTGCCAAGATTATTGACTTAGATTCTATAATAATTCATCGTAACTTTTGACTTGTTAATTATAGTTTTTGATTTGCGAAGGAAAGACTTGATGGATCTGTTTTGAGAACAAAGCCTAATCACCAGGGGATGACAGAAGCTGTGGTCCCTGCGGACTCTGAGAACCTCTGTTGGGAGCTGGGGAGGTGGCTGGAGGAGAGAGAACACACTGGAGACCACCTCCCCCTTCCCAGCTTCACCAGTGGCTGTTCCAAGTAATGAAACATGTGAATTGGATCCCAACTAATGGTGGGTTAAAAAACGAGAGTTTTATTTCTTGCTTTCTGCATCGAGCATTTTCAGCATCTTTGCCGCATCACCTCACAAAGTTATGTACCACAGGTGTGCCAGTAATTATGATTTATTATAAACATTTGCATTGTATAATGGTCCTCGATGCCTTCCACCTGTGACCTGGTACCTGAATACCAAGCAGTCAAGCAAAGCAAGTAGAAAGAAATGCAGGCGGCCAACTTAAGATATTTTTTCTCTTCAAATGTGCCATTCTCTTTGGGCTTCCTTGTTTAGGGAATTCTCCCTCTCGGTTTTCTAAATTGTTGCACTTAACTGCATTTTTAATTCTTAAAATATGAACAATTTTAAATGGAAACCTTTCCAAGTGACATGCATGCCTCATTGTCTTCTTAAACTAATTAAAGTTGAGCTAGGTTTACGATTTATTTTCTAAATGACCTCGATCTTATTTTATCAGTAATAAGACCATGATGAAGTGACTCTTCTCAGTGAGTATTAAGGATGCAGAAGAAGGTTTGCTAAGTAGTCACATATATCTTTGTCTTATGAACTTTTGACTTCATTTCATAATACTAAATAATATACTAAATCCTAAATATACTAAATATACTAAATACTAAATAATACTAAATCATATATTATATTATAGGTCCAACTGCTTTTCAGTGGTTTTGCCTGCTGATATCCATGTTTCTAAGTCTAGTATCATTGCCCCATTACATCCCCATTATAATGGGCATCTCGTTTTTCTTAAAGCATACCTATCTGGTTGCAATAGCAGTGGCAATAGTCATACCCACAGGTATCCAGTGCCTAACGTATCCCAGAAAATCCACTAGATGCTTAAGAACTAGTGTTTCCTTTTCCTCCGTAATTGCATATGAGGTAGCTATTATGAACCCAGGTGAAGAATGGTTGAAGACCAGAGCGCTGATCTTAAATCATTCTTTGTTTGCGATTGCTTGGTGTGGACATTCGTAGCGAATGCAAGCTCCTATTTCACTATTTCAGAGCAGCAGGTCCTGAGGGTTAACCCTGTTGAGCGAAGTGGACAGGAGATTTGCCTCGTGGCTCTCACAGTGTCCGTGGAATTGAGGATGCTGGAGATCTGACCTCCAGAGAGACATCCTGACCTCAGAACGTGCTGAGATCCTACGGATGAATAAGACAATGCTAGATTTTATTTTCTTCTTGAGATATCATTAAGTTGCAAGAAATGAGGAAAGAACTCAAATTAACACAGCTGTAAAATCCAAACATTTCAAGAGAGGTAATAATGTGGCATTCCCACAGAAAGTAAACCATAAACAAAGAAAAACCCACAACTGAAACAAACACAATAAAATATTCCTTGGAAGGAAATCCAAGAGATAACCTATCCCACCGGTAAATAAACTAAAATGATTATTTCTAAGCAAAGAAACTCAAATCTGACACTCCCAGGAAATTCCAGAGACATATGGAACTTGCACCTAAAACAACATAAACCCTTGTAAGCAACCAAGGAAAGAGAAGATTTCAGAAAGGGTGGGGGAGCGAATGGCTAGGACTGCTAAGTTATTTTTTGAAAAGAAAATTAATCTAATTTCAGGAATTCTTTTATGAGAAAGTATGGGTGGAGTTCCAATGTACTAGGAGAACATCAAGTTTCTGGGAAATTCTGACCTACCCATAAGTTAAGTCTTCCTGACTATTCTTTGGGGATAGTCCATGCAATCTAATTTAGGTTGCACCTAATCCCTGTGGTTTCTAAGATAGGTACTTATTATTTATTCTTTTAACCTTTTTCACTCTTTGTTGTTGCCACGAGGAGCCTCTGCCTCCATTTCTACCTTAACTTCTGTCCACAATTTTTCTGGT
>JAPYXV010000936.1:0-14609 GCA_028533065.1 Trachops cirrhosus | reverse complement strand
GAATTAAACTGACAGCAGACGTCTCACAAAGAGTAAACGCCAGACTTCCATGGCATGACACCAAAGGGACAACAGAAACAATCGTTCCCCTAAAATTCCATACCCATATACAGTCATTCAAGAGTGAAAATGGAATCAAGCCATTGTCAGACTTATAAGTCAAACAAACTATTATACATAGATTCTATAACTCCTGAAATATATACTTCCCAGGAAGAAAACTAAACCTAGAATGAAAAAGTAGGGTTCCAAAAAGAATGGCAATAATTGCGGTGTTGCTACACAAAACCATGTGATGATACTTCATGAAACTACACACACACACACTCAACTATGAGTGCATTTAAACACTGATGAACATGAGTAAGATCTACAGTTTAACAATAATGTGTCACACCAAGTCCCTGGCTGTGCAATGCACTGTATTAATGTAGGATGTTACCACTGGGAAAACCTAAGTGAAGAGCACAAGTGTGCTAATTTTTGCAACTTTTTACATTTCTTAAATAATTTCCAAACAAAACATTTAAAATAAAAGTAGCAAGCAAAGATGTTGGGAAATATAATAGGAAATTCTAGTAAATACTGACTAAATATAATTATGATAATAGCAACCTAACAATAACTTACACGAGGGAACCTGAAAACCAGATGACAGACAGACTGAAGAAGAGAGCTCAGTGCTGAAGAGCGAAGATGCCTCTGCCGTGAGGAACATGGCTACACATACGATGTTAAATCTAGACACTATATAGCATTAACCGTAACTACCAAAGTTTAAAGCAAGGTATTAAAATAAAAAATGCAAAAATGTGCAACATAGTAGAAGAAAAATGAGCAGAAAAAATCAAGAAAATGAATTATAGGAAAAGAAAAATTAGGAAAGATGGTAAACAGAAAAAAATAAGATGGCAAACCTCTGTCTAAATACATACCACCATATATTAAGCATAACAAACTCCACTGTTACATTCCATATAAAGGCTGTTTATAAGACAACCAACTAAAAACATAGGAAGGTTAAGAATATGGGCTGAAAAAAAGATGTACTAGGTAAATTTCACTTGCAAACAGCAAGTTAATGTAACAATTTAAAATGCCGAGGATAGAATTTAAGACAAAATTATTAATAGTAAAATTACAGCTAAAAATATAACTACATTGAATGTTATGCATTTTGTCACTGCCTCTGAATATATAAAACGGAAGTCTCCACAATCAGAAGGAAAGCCATAGCATATGGAAAAACTTCAGTTTGCTTCTCACAGAAAATGAATCACAAAGTACACGGGGAAAAAAAACTCAGTAAGTATAAAGACAGGAAACAGCACAACAAAAAGCGTATCCTGAAAACAAAGAAACCAACATACCATGTCCCAGTAACTGAAGACTACATTTCAAGGACACTTTTTCTTTCTTACAAAAATTGGCTTCCTTTCTGGTTCCAACATTTAAGAATCTAAATAATAGAGACAAATCCCTCTCAATGAGTAATAAAATTAAAAGTTATTTTTATGGCAACAAAAATAAATGACATAACTGGAAACTAGAAAACACAATTCAGTCATGATTTCAAAAAGAAATTGTACTGGAAATTTTGAATTTTTTGAACGAAATGTCAAATATATCTTAAAAACTGGAAAGTGCAGCTAAAATGATATACAAAGGAGAAAGTTTCATCTTTTGAAGCATACACTAGAAAACAAGAATAATTGAAAATTAATAATCAAAGCATTAGATTCAAGGGAGCTAGAATTAAACAGAGCAAAGGCAACTAGAGCAGAGAGGAGGAAAAGAGCATAACTTAAGGGTGATAAACACAAAGAAAATAGAGATCTCAACAAAACCAAAACCACCCATGAAAAAAGGGGAAAAAACTATATAAACAAAGTTAGAACTAAAAGAGAAAACGTATCTATAAAAAATATAAAAATTCAAAACCGTATCTAATTCTAGCCATGGCACACGGACGCAGCCACACGCAGTGCAATGCTGTGACTCACACCCACTTCCAGGGCACAGCGCGTGCTCTGCAGGCAGGAAGGCAACACTGGCGGGGCTGCCGCTAGAGAGACGCAACTGTAACTTCATAAGGGAAGTAAGAAAAACCTTAACATTCACTCATTTCTAATGGTGTGCAAATGGGCATCACCTTTTTCTGTGTCTTTGTGTTTGAATTATTTTTTTTTAAATAGCCCTGGCTGGTGTAGCTCAGTGGATTGAGCACAGGCCTGCAAACCAAAGGGTCACTGGTTCAATTCCCAGTCAGGGCACATGCCTGGGTTGCAGGCCAGGTCCCCAGCAGGAGACGCCTGAGAGGCAACCACACATTGATGTTTTTCTCCCTGCCTTTCTCCCTCCCTTCACTTCTCTCTAAAAATAAATAAATACAATCTTTAAAAAAGAAAAAATAAAAATAAAAACAACTTGTACAATGAATTATAAATTCACCTTCTGAAAACTTTATCCAGAAGATCTTTTTAAAAGTACTTCTTTCATGAGGCAGTAATGCAAATGTTTCACGTGTGATAAGGCCCAGAAATCTGCATGTTAACCCTTTGTTTCTCCTGTAAAGTGACATGCATGGATCACTGAGAACCACTAGGGTTATTTCCTCTCTATCACCAAAGCAATGACTTTGGATAGTTACTTAAATTTATACTCCCGAACCTTTGTATCTCTAAAATGAGACTATTCAAAATTATCAGATACAACTAAATGACATACTGATGTAATATTCAAAATTCTTATAAAGTATATTGTTGTTGCTCATAATAATGCCTTACAAGGGACTAGATTCAAACGGTATGAAAGTTTAAATTCAGAACACAAATTTACTCGCTACTTGGGGAATCCTCTTCCTTGGTGAACCACTTTTTCAGTTGATTCCGTGAAATAGCTATTATGGTTGCTATGACGAGAACAGATAAAGCGACGTAGAAACCTAGAAGCCACCGGTTCTTTTCATATTTCCAAAAAGTTCTTTTCATGATTAAACCTAAAAACAAAAACCATTACAGATCAGAGTAAAAAAATTAAGCTGTATACTTTTACTTTGAAACTGCAACAAACTAATGACAGTGTCCTTAATTTTTGTGGTCATTCAAGTAACACAAAAACATAATAGAATCATAATACCTTGGACTATCTCCTACTACCTCTTATTCTAAAAGGATGAAAACCAAGTTCCAGAAAGTTGCAACGTATTCTGTTACACAACAGCTACAGTAAAAACTCACTTTATAACACTGTAAGTGGTTGCGAGTGTAATTTATTAACACTCATAAATTTCAATGATATATGAGTATAATGTGGTATGGTGTGGTTACAAAATTATGCAATAAATTTGCATTGTTACAGGTCGCATCATTACAGAATCTCACTACATTTGTGAATATCCTATTTTTCTTTAGTAGACTGTTGACTTCTTGACACTAGGGATCTGTTTTTATATATCGAGCCATTATAGCACTACTAAAATGGCACTGGCATAAAAATCAGGAGACTTAATTCCTAACCTTTACTCTGCGACTAGTTAGCGCAGGGTATGGTGCCCTGAACACATTCTTTAACTCCACGAGAAGAGGGCCCTTGTTTAGCTTCCTGTGTGTCTCTCGTGCCACATGACCAGCACCTAGCATATTTAGGAGTTCCATGTATATTTGCCAAATCAGTGAATGAATGACATGGTGAACAGATACAACTTTGTGCTCTCATCCCTCCAGGATCTCTTTAACAGCAACTGGTGGGTTTTTCTCATTTAAGTTGTAAACTTCTTCAGAGTAAAACTTATCTTCAGTTTCCTTTATTTCCTCTATTAACAAACACATAGCCACACAGAGTAATTGTGTATAGCCGAGATCACAGGATCAATTATGAAGGAGGCAATGTTGAAAGTCTTCAAAGAGGAAAATCAATGATATCAGTAAGTGCAAATTTTAAAGGATACTCTCAGCTTCAATCATGATATTTGAAAGTTAAGAAAAACAAGAGCAAGATTAAGAAGGTATATTTGGTTTCCATTTCTCAACAGAAGCCTATTTACCTTTTAATTACAAATACGGGGTTCTTCCTAAGTGGAGAAAATGTAACTGGCTTTGTCAAGATGAGCTGTCTGAAAACTTCACCGAAGGGGCGCGCAAAGGCGGAGACACTTGCCTGCGGTGAGGCTGCCGGCCTCTCGGGACTGCTGGTTGCAGCTGGCCCCACTCCAGCCGCTGTCACACAGGCAGTGCCGCTTGGAAGTGCACACCTAGGATCATTTTAAAACACCTAAATGATCATTTAAAAATATCTTTCCTATAGACAGTAACATTATCAGCTGGATTATCAATCTTTTTTATTTTTTTATCTGGTGTAATTTTATTTATTTGATTTATTTAGAGAGATCAGCCTACAAATCAAATGCTTGATTTCTTAGCCTACAGCGTGCACACACAGACAGACGGACAAACACATACACACAAGACAGCTAAATATGAAGCAAGGCTCACAAGATTTGCATCAAGAAAATTTAATATCTTCAAATGTTCTCCGGAAATTTCAGTGTGCAATTTCAAAAACACATACTTAACTCGAATGAAAACGAGACGCTTCCCGTGTGTGCTGGCGGCCAGCTACCACCGATTCCCAGAACTGACTGTGCACATCGCTTCCAGTCTCCGAGTTCAGTGTCACCACGCAGTAACTTGAAGTATTTACACTTACAAATGAGGATCTACCCTCCCTCAGGAGTTGTTAAACACTTATGAGCATAACACTGCCCTTGATTATTATCAAGTTTTATTCTGTTTGCTTTTGTTTGTTTGATTTTTAAGCAAAGAGTTTTTACATTACCAGAGGGCATCAGATACTTAGATAAAGCATAACATCAGGAACTGATGGTTTCTATTATTAATAAATTAATTATTACATAATAACAAACACCTTGTGATGCTTACTATGTAAGTCTCCATTCTGAGCACTTTATACAGGTTTACTCATTAAATCTTCACAGCAGCCCTTTGAGGTCAAGACAATTATTATTCCTACTTTACAGATGAAGAAACTGAGGTACAGATATTTAACCTGCCAAAAGGCACATGGCTGGTTAGTGACAGAGCCAGGATCTAAACCCAAGCAATTGGGTTTCAGAAGCTCTGCTCCTTGAGCACCGTGCTATGCCACTTCTCAAAATAATATAAAACAATAGTCAGTTTCCAAGATCTCAATTTAAGAACAAGAATCTAATTTCTCTGTTCCATGGCTTAAATGGATGGGGGAGATACTCTGTTCAGGGTATTCAATACCCAAGCTTCCGTCACACCACCTTCATAATGTTGTATATGTACATGTATACTTTTACTCTGAAATATTTCACAGAAGTGACGTGGTCCTTCTTAGGAAGCACTTGGCAGTTTGTCCTAATCGTAGTCCATCCCTGTCAGTCCATGGAGTGCTGTCCTAAGACTGAGGCAACCAGGTCATGGAGAGGATGCCCTCCTCCTGGGGAATACTGAGCACTTTCCACTACAGATGAGAAACTGTCACACAGAGACATCAGAAGCCCCAAGAGAGTCAGTAAGAGAAAATAAAAACTTGTGCTTCTGCGCCACCTACAGGAAAATAAAAGACCTCTACCTATCAAAGTTCTTTTTATTTTTCTATTTAATCTTTATTGTATTTTTCTCCATTACCATTTACCATTTGCAAAGTTCTTTTTTTAAAGGAGCTTTCAGATAAATTTAATTTAAAAAGTGCTTCCTCACATTAAAAAGTCAGTTTTCATTTCCACAAATGTCAAGGCAGAGAAGTAATCCATCATGTACAAGGAATAACCAAGATATCAAGGGAATTCAGAAAGGAAAAATTTTTCAGAAAATAAACATAAAGACATGTAAATATGTGGCTTAAATGACAAAATTCAAGATTGCTGTTCTGACAAACAACAATATCCAAGAAAACTCAAAAAGGCAACTCAACAAACTCAAAAATAAAATCAATGAACAACAGGAATACTTCACCAAAGAGATTAAAATTGTATGTATAAAGAAACCAAACAGGCCCCAGCTGGTGTGGCTCAGTTGTTGGAGCATCATCCCATAAACCAAAAAGTCACAGGTTTGATTCCCACTCAGGGCACATGTCTAGGTTATAGGTTCAATCCCTGGTTGGGGTACATCCTGGAGGCAACCCATCAATGTTTCTCTCCCTTTCTCCCTCCCTTCTCCTCTCTCTAAAATCAGTAAGCATGTCCTCAGGGGAAGATTAAAAAAGAGAAAAGAAAAGAAAAATTACAGAGCTGAAGAGCTCAATAAAAGAGACAAAGAATGAACTAGCAAGCGTAGGAAACAGAAAAGACAAGATGGAGGGAAGAATTAGTGACGTATAAAATATGAATCTAGAAATGACTTTTGTGGAAGAAGAGAATAAAGAGTAAAAAAGAAACAGAGCTCTCTATGAGAACTATCTGACTCCATTAGAAGCAGCAATACTAGAATAGTGGGTATATACACTAAGAGTTGAGAAGCAGGGGAAGGGAACAGAGAGCCTACACAAACAAATAATTGACAAAAAATGTCCCAAACCTTTGGAAAATACTGGACTCTCAGATATAAGAAGCTAGCAGAATACCTAATTATCTCAATCCAAAAGGGACTTCTCCAAGACACATTATTATTAAAACTATAAAAAATTAACAACAAAAAAAGAATTCTCAAGGCATCCAGGGAAAAGGAGACAATAGTCAATAAATGATATCTCATTAGATTATCATCAGATTTTTTAGCAGAAACCCTATGAGCAAAGAAAGAGAGAGATTAAATATTCAAAGCAGTGAAAGAAAGAAATCACCAGCCAAGAATAATATATCCAGCAGAGTCGGACTTCTCCAGACACACAAAAGCTCAGGGAATTTTCCACCACAACACCTGCATTACAGGAAATACTGACGGGTATTCTTCTATCTGAAACGCACAGACAAAAAGATACAAAGCTATGAGCAAGATTACTAACAAGACAGGCAGAACCTGAAATTAAAACCCTCACTCAGAATAGGCTATCAAAACCTTAAATAAATATAAAAGTTAAAGAAGGTAAAACCATTTTTTTAAAAAGAAGAAAATAGCTACCAAAACTTGGAAATAAACTCACAGCATTAAAAAAAAAAGTGATTTGTGACAACAAAAACATAGAAGGGAAGGGGATAAAAAACTGAATTGCACAGCTGAATGGTGATAAGATGCAACTGTTAAGAAAAAGGACTACTGCACATATTAAAGTTGCTTTTGCATAAACCTAATGGTAAACACAAAAACATCCGGAACTGAACAAAGACAGCCAAAAAAAAGGAAACGAAGAGGGGAGGGGGAATGCAGAAAACAACCAGATGAAAATGACAGACAGAAACACAAGAAAAAAGAGACAGTACAGACACAGAGCCACCAGAAAACAAAAGATGAAGTGACTATAGGAAGTCCTCTTCTATCAATAATCACCCTAAATACAAACAGAATGAACTCACTTATTAAAAGGTATGAATCAAAAAACAAAATTCTCTATACACTGCATTCAGGAAACACATCTCAGTTGCAAAGACAAAGACAGATTCAAAGCGAAAGGGGGGAAAATGACTCTCCAAGCAGATGGCATCCGCAAAAGGACAAGTGTAGCCACACTTACATCTGACAAAATAGACGTCAAGTTTAAAAAAGTTAGCAAGAGCCAAAGACGGACATTTTATACTGACAAACGGGACACTACATCAAGAAGACGTAACACTTCTCAGTATGTGTGCACCCAATCAGGGAGCACTGAAATACTTAAAGCAACTACTAACAGAAATAAAGGGAGGAACTGACGAAAACAATCAAAGCAGGGGACCTAAACGTGCTATTGACAGCAATAGATAGATCATCCAAACAGCAAATCAACAGAGAAATATCAGCCTTAAATGACACATTAGACCAAATGGACATAACTGACATTTACAGAGCGCTTCACCCCAGGACACCAGATTATTCTCTACAGCACATAAAACATTCTCAAGGATAGATCATATGCTGGGACACAAAACTAGCCTCAACAAATTCAAGGAGACCGAAGTCATACCAAGCATATTCTCCAAGAATAATACTTTAAATTATAAATCAATTGCAAAAAGGGAGCAAAAAAAGATACATATATGTGGAAATTAAGTAACATGCTATTAAAAAATGATGGGGTCAGTCAAAGAATAAATAAATGATGAGAACAAAAGACACATAGAGACTAATGAGAATGACAACATGACATATCAAAACTTTTGGGATGCAGCAAAAGCAGTAATAAGAGGGAAGTTTATACGCCTAGCTCAAGAAACAAGTAAAATCCCAAATAAACAAGCTAATATTACATCTAAAAGAAACAGAAAAAGAACAAGAGCAGAAGAAAGGAAATAATAAAATTAGAGCATAATTAAATGAAATAGAGAACAGTTCCGCCCCTTTGGTTGCATTCAGGGAAAACCCAGAGAGTTCTGATTTGGGCAACAGAAAACCATGGACACAAAAGCCTTGCAGAAGTCCAACCTTTTGAAGAATTGGTTCCTGCATTCTTTTGGAGTAAGGTAACTGTTTGGAATACACGGGAGAGGTTAGAGTGACTTTGCCAGGGCCACCGCTCCCCAAGCACGGGGCTGAACTCGCCAATGGTGACCTCTCCTGTGGGGGAAGGGAAAGGAGTGAGTGAGTCCTTGGCTAACCAGCTGTGCATCACACAGCTGGAGAAACCTGTTTTTCTCCTGCAGCATCCAGAGTATTAAGGCAGGACCTCTGTGACTGGGGAAGTATGATCAGAGAAGAGTCAGATAAGAAATATGACAGGGCATTAAAGAGACACAATTTCTGCTGAATGTTTTCATTACTCCAGCAGGAAGCCTGCTCATGAGCTGTTGCAAAAACTTAAACCATGGATGCCCCCCCGACCTGACCTGTGAGGACCCCCAGCGCCCCAAGTGCTAAACCCATGAGTATCCCCACTTTGTGGCCTGCTCCTTGTACACCTGAGCTGATCGGCTAGAGCAAGCCCCAGCAGACAGATATACACCTCAGAGAATCGAATCAGGGTACTTAGGCAAGGGAGAGTTCTAGCCACCTTCTGGAAAACAAAAGAGAGGTTTCCATCAGCCATCTTCTAAGAACCAGAGAAGACATACTAGTTTAAGAATTCTGCCACTAGAGGGAGCTGGAAGTGTGAACGACCCAAACATAAACAAGACCAATAAAACGTCTCTCCCACGGAAAGACAACCAGTAAAGATTTAAGGTGACTAACTACTTCAAATGTGAAAACAGCAATGCAAAATTCCAAGAAACATGATGAATTAAGGAAACAAGTCATCATCAGAAGATAACAATACTTCAGCAACCAAACTCAAAGATGCAGAATGTAGTAATTTAGCTGATAAAAAGTTCAAAATGCCTGTTTTTAAGAACTTGGCAAGCTACAAGAAAACACAGAAATACAACTCAACCAAACAGGTAAATCTCGTGGACAAAATTAAATGTTAACAAAGAGACAGAAATCATAAATAAGAACCATAGAGAAATTCTAGAGGTGAAAACTTTAATTAGTGATTTTTTAAATGTCGTAAAGAACATCTACAGCAGAATAAACCAAATGGAAGACAAAATTGGTGATCTAGATGATAGGAACAGGGCAACAAGAAAAAAGAACAAGAGCAATGAAAGCATCCATGACCCATGAGAAACAACTGAATACAGAGGTATCAGAATAACTACAGCACCAGAAGGCGAACAGAGAAGAAAGGGCCAGGACGTCTATTTAAAGAAACCATAGCTAAGAACTGCCCAAGCCTGGGATGAGACTTAGACATCCAAACTCACAAAATTAACAGATCGCCTCATTTCTCCATGCAAAATGACCTCCTCAAAGACATTATAATGACACTCATAGAAAATAAAGATAAAGAGAAAATCCAAAATAGCAAGAGAAAAACCAATTTTAATCTACAAAGCAATCCCTGTAAAGGCCAGGAAAGAGTGGAAGAACATATTCAAACTACTGAATGAAAAAAGTCAGTCAAGAATACTTTATCCAACAAACTTATCCTTCAGAAGTGAAGGAGAAAAAGAAACTTTTCCAGACAAACTAAAAGAGGGAGAACATCCCCACTAGACCTGCCTTATAGGGAATTCTTCTGCTGAAAGGAGTTCTTCTATCTGAAATGAAAAGACAATAATCAGTAGCATGAAAACATACAAAAATATGTGACACACTGGTAAAACTATATACACAGATTTTTAAAACTCTAAATCTGTGATGTAATTGTGAATTAACCACTTAGCATTAGTGTATAGGTTAAGGGAAAAGATTATTAAAAACTAATTATAGCTACTATAATTTGCTAATGAATGCACAAAAAGAGGTAAATTGTGGCATAAAGGGGTAGTAAATGGTTAGAGCTTTTGTGTGAGATTGAAGTTAAGTTGCAATTAGCTTAACATGGACTATTTTATCTATGTTTTATGTAAACTCATGATAACTGCAAAACAAAAAGCTATAGTAGATTCACAAAAGATAAACAGGGGAATCAAAGTCTACCACCATAGAAAATTACCAATTCACAAAGGCAGGGAGAAAAAAAGAGGGAAAAGAACAAGGGAACTAAAAAACAGCCAGAAAGCAATTAAAGATATGGCATTAATAAGTTCTTACATATCAACTACTGTAAATGTTAATGATATTAATGAACCAATCAAAACACAGAAGGGATGGATAAAAAAGCAGAACCCAACTGAGTTCTTCCTGCAAGAGACTGACTTCAGTTTTAAAAACACACACAGGCTCAAAATAGAGATAAAGAAGATCATTATATAATGATAAAGGGGTCAACTCCTCAAGAAGATACAATAATCATAATATACACATCCAGTTCTGAAGCACCTGATATATTAAATACTAACAGAACTGAAGAAATTGACAGCAACACAATAAAAGTGGGACATATCAGTTCACCACTTTCAATAATGAGTGGACAATCCAGACAGAAAATCACAAGGAAATGTTGGATTTGAACCACACTTTAAATCAATTGGACATAGTAGATATATATAGAACACGTCATCAAACATCAGTAGAAAACACATTCTCAAGTTCATATGGAACATTACCAAGGACAAGTCATATCATAGGCCACAAAAGTTATGTTAGCAAACTTAAGATTAAAAACATATCAAGTATCTACTTGAACAAAATATGAAATGACAAATCAACTAGAGGAAAGCTGAAAAATTCACAAACATGTAGATATTAAGCAACACACTCTGAACTACCAATGGGTCAAAGAAGAAATTCTATGGAAAATAATAAACATCTAAAACACATGACAAAGAAAACAGCACAGGGCAAAAATACTGGGATGCTGCAGAAGCAGCTCTTAGAGTGATTTACAACGATAAATGCACTTGTAAAGAAAACAGATCATTTCAAATAAGCCACCTAACTCTACACCTAAGGGAACTAGAAAAAGAAAAATAAGCCCAAAGTTAAGTAAAGAAAGGCAATCACAAAGATCAGAGTGAAATAAATAAGGACCAAAAATAAAAGATCAATGAAACTAAGAGAAACTTTTTTGTAAAGATAAACCAATTGATAAATCTTCAGGTAAACTAAGAAAAAAATAGAAAGTAATATCACCAAGATGACAACGCAGATTGTCCCCAAAGTCACTCCCTCTGAGAAGAAAAACTAGCAACTACTCACGGGCAAGACGCCCGCTGAGAGAATCCTAGAAAAGGAGGGTGAGACTAACCCTGACCCGGGCACCACGAGCATGGAGACAGACCGTGTTGCCCCTCCCCCAGGCCCGCACACCACCGGAGACATCTTCCCTGAGCCCACTATTCTGCCAACAGGAAAAGATTGCTCAGCGTGAACATCCAGACCTTCCAGCATTGTGTGTCGCTTCTTGGGAGTGTCTACTCTGACTCTGCTCACAGAGATCATGCGAGAATTGGTGAGGCTTGCCCACTGGGGCTCTGATTTGAGGGAGAGGGCAGGAGCGGCTTGCAACAACCAGGATCTTGTCCATGTTCCTACCTACAGCACCCAGGTAGTAGTCCCAACCAGCAGCTTTATTCATCTGCAGAGCCAAGACAGTGGTGCAGTAGGACCAGGGCACCTGAAAGGGTACAGGTTTGCCTGATTCGGGACCTCAAAGAGCCTTGCCACCTCTGGAGCCTGGTGTTCCCTCACCCCAACAGGGGAGCTGAGTAATAGCTCTGTCCACTGCTGAGTGTAGTTCCCATCCCTACACAACCAGAAATCCTGGCCAATTTAATTCTATAAAATGGTCTCTATATCCACCTCTGGCTACAAATTTAGTAACCCAATAAAGCTCCACATCGAAACCAGATGCAGCAGGGCCTAGCTGTTGGGAAAGGTCATCAAAAAGACGTAACCATTGATCTGACCCACAGCTGTATGCACCTGGGGAATTTGAGACTCCCGCTCTTCTTGGAGCTTGCAACAGGTGCTCCGCTTGCTTTCCCTGGGCTACTCCAGGATACAATCTTGGGACAGAAATGTGGTGAAGAGACTACCTGAACCAGGTATGTGACTAAACCCAGATCAGGCCCCTGTAGATGTGACTGAACCCACTCAGGGCCTCTCTATTAACTTCTAGAAATCTTGTGGACTGGTGCAGAAAACTCCCTGTCCTGCAGCTGCCCAGGACAAGCCCATAAGCTGTTGGGTAAAGTCTGCAGTGGTCTGCTTTCTTCTTCGTATGTCCCTGCCTTCCACACCTGGAAACTGGTTTCAGGTTATACTCAGAAAGCTCTGGAGGAGGCTGCAACCTACCACTAGCATACAGTAGAAACCAAATAAATGCTGAATAAATTAATGAGTGATCCTAAAAACTGAAAAATGTCCCAGATAAATGTGATTTGGGGAAACACCAATCACATGCTTACTTACTCCATGTCCACTGCACTTGGTTGAACACTTATGGAACTCATCCTTAATCATCCTTGATTCTACACATTCACGATTTACACAAACCTAATGAAAAATAATTCCTAGTCAGAGAAATTCAGCTATCTTAACATTATAATCTGTAATTTTATAACATAAAACCATAACCATTCAATGCAATAAATGTCCATTTAAGTACTGCTTTTTCTGTACCCCACAAATGTTTAAGTTGTATTTTCATTTAATGAAAAATATTTTTCAGTTTGTGGGGTACATGTGTTATTCAGGATGTGTTCTTTAATCTCCAAATACTTGAGATTTTTCAGGTATGTCTGCTGTAAACTACAAACTGCGGGTGCTGATGGCATGTCAGTGTATGTCCGTCACCTGTAACAACGCTACCGAGAATGTTTTATCACACAGGACTTACAATATTATTAAAGGCTACCTGGTGAAATTTGTTTCCATAACAGTATCACTGAGAAGAACTATCCATATTATAGAAAAGACTCTATTCTTACTAAATTACCAGTTGAATAATATCAAATCATCTGTTGACTTGTTTTATTTTTAATTGTTTTGGCTCCATGGCCTAAATCTATCTACTGAGCTTCCAGGCACACCCTTCCCTCAAGGAGGCGTTCCTGACTCCGAGGCAGGAAGAGAAAGCCAGACAAAGACCCAGTCAGGGATGAAATGAGACTCTGAAGTAAATTTATTTTCTGCAGATTTATGTCAGCCTCAGAAACCACAAATTATAATAACAATGAATAATAATAGCCAACCTGTACTTAACTTTTACTACATGCTAGACATTGGGCTAACCACTGTACACTGTTATATCATTTACTCTTCTCAATCACCCCCAGAGTAAATGCTATTATTACGCCCACTTTACCTATAGGTGTGGGATCTCAGACTGGTTAGGCAACTAGCAAACTGGCAAAACACAGCAGGTGAAAATTTGATTTTTTGCAGCCTGACCTGACTTGTGTTCTTATCAACTGGACCACAAAGAGACACATATTAACCAATGGGATTTCTTCTTTTTTTAATTTTTTAATATATTTTATTGATTATGCTATTACAGTTGTCCTATTATCTGCCCTTCATTCCCCTCCACCCTGAACACCCTCTCCCACCCACATTCCCCCACTTTAGTTCATGTCCATGTGTCATAAGTTCTTTAGCTTCTACATTTCCCCTCCTATTCTTGCCCTCCCCCTGTCTATTTTCTACCTACCATCTATGCTACTTATTCTTCATATCTTTCCCCTCTCTCTCCTCCTCCCACTCTCCTGTTGCTAACCCTCCATGTGTTCTGTGGTTCCATTCCTGTTCTAGTTGTTTGCTTAGTTTCTTCTTGTTTTCGTTTCAGGTGTGGTTGTTAATAATTGTGAGTTTGCTGTCATTTTACTACACATGTTTTTTATCTTCTTTTTCTTAGGTAAGTCTCTTTAACATTTCATACAATAAGGGCTTGGTGATGATGCACTCCTTGAACTTGACCTTATCTGAGAAGCACTTGATCTGCCCTTCCATTCTAAATGAAAGCTTTGCTGGATAGAGCGATCTGGGATGTAGGTCCTTGACTTTCATGACTTGGAATACTTCTTTCCAGCCCCTTCTTGCCTGTAAGGTCTCTTTTGAGAAATC
>JAPYXV010000935.1:0-14610 GCA_028533065.1 Trachops cirrhosus | reverse complement strand
TGGAAGGAGTGCTCAAGGGAACAGCAGAGGTAACACCCTGGGGCCAGAGGAGGTGGCCTGTCCTGGGGCGCTGGTGTGGCTGGAGCAGCTGAGCAAGAGGGCAGCTGGAGGCAGGAAGTTGGGAAGGGAGCAGGGAACCTGACCACACAGGAGATGGACTGAGGATGGTGAGGGGCATGGGTGATGGAGGTGGCTCATCTATACCATGACCTTGACCCTGTGTCTCCCCACTACCCCCACACTGTGCCATTGACCCTCCACCCAGCTGACCTTGGGAATAAGAAGAGGCAGATGAGTAAACGCAGCCCTGTGCATGTCACTCATGGAACCCTTTAACAGCACATCAGTGTCATGGTGGCCTCCCATAGGTCCTGGGTCTTGGAGACTCCTGCCAGCCCCAGAAGAGAGAGGTGCATCCGGTGCTTGAAGCTCTGGCCTCCAGAGCTCAGGAGACAGTGTCTAGGTCTCTACCCCTACCCTCGGAAAGGACCCTGATCCCCTACCCTGTTTACCCCTCCTTTCCTCTCTGGGCATGGCCTCCAGGGGCCATTGACTTGGTGTCCCCCCCACACTCAGAAGCCTTCTGGGTCATTGCCCTTGTTGTCTGTGATTGTGGGGTGGGAATGGTGACATCAAATGGTGAGTGAGAAACCTTTCTCAGAGTCTTGCCCAAATACCAACCTCCTTCACGCATGCTGATGCCTGTGGTTACAGTGAGAGCAGCAACGTGGAGAGCAGGACAATGACCGGAAGCTTGCACGCACACTCCAGCCTCTTTCAGTCTCCAGCCCCCAGCTTGTCTGCTCCACCCAAACTCTGACGTTCGGCACCCCTCTTGCTTTTTCATAAATCATGACTTTGCTGCTGGGTGGGAATGGTGGTGTTTGTCTTAGAGGAAGGACTGGTAGATTTTTATTTATTAAAGGAATGGGCAATGGACTCCAGTCTCTTCCTTTTAAGTGACACCCTTTATTTCACAGTCTAGGCTCCTCCTTTTCAGAAGGAAGGTGGCTTTGGCTCAGCAGCTGCAAAATGACTCTGCATGGAAGCCAAGCCCAGTGTCATCCCAGAATGGAGGTCGTCTGCCATCTCGAATTTGCTCTTGGTTTAGTGGGGATTTCATGTGAATCTTTCCCTTTTGGAGCAACCATTTTTACCCCCACCCATGAAACAATCAGGGGTGTCACAGAGCATCCCATCAAGGTGCATGTTGGGGTCATGGACCTCCAGAAGCCCTTCTGCTGGGACTGTCCTCTGGGCTTGTCCCTAAATAAATAACTAAACAAGTAACCTCCTGCAGGACCCCCTTGTGTCTTCACAAAGGAAATGACTTATTTCACGGTAGGCTCTGGGGTGGTGGGCCCCATCATGCCAGATGTGATGCCTCATAAATCTAAGTCATCCGTCCTAGCTGCAGTTTTAATCTACTCGAACGTACTTAGCTGGGTTTAATTATAGGCAGAAATTGCATTTCAGAGAGCAACAAGAAATCATTTACATGGCTTGAATTTGCACATTAAATCATACAGTGCATTTGAGAATGCAGTAGGGATGGCATTTCCAAAGAAAAAATAATATTAGTGCCTGTGCTTAGTGGCTCTCAACGCCAATTGCACAAATTATATGAATTGCATGATTTCTACTGACTGCATCTTTCTCGTTGGCACAGGGCAAACGAGGAGGCCCGGGACACTGAAAGGACCCAGCAGGCGTCTGCACTGAGCAGAGCCCGGGACATCCCTAGCCAGACCGCAGGGGACAAATCCCTTTCTCCCCTCTCCCGCCGTCGGCAAAGGTACTGCCACTTGGGGGATGGCGAAGAGTGTGACGTCCAGAGAAAGCCCGCTGAGATATTAGGAGCTGCGTCTTTGTCTCCATCTTCTCTGAGGACAGACACATCCCCGGTGTCTCGGGAAAAGCTGCCGAGTCCTTCAGCGGCTCTGTCCGAGTTCGTGGAAGGGCTTCGGAGGAAGAGGGCTCAGAGAAGCCAGGGGTCACCACTGGGCCTGGAGGACTGGTCCACTGTCCCCATCTACCAGACCACTGGGGCATCCACGCTGAGGAGGGTCAGGGCGGGCAGTGACGAGGGCCACCTCTTGCTGAGGTCTGGGGCAAAGTCCCTCCTGGAAATGGAGGACTCAGCCGGGGCATCGGCTGGTCTCCTGCGGTCCACCAGCCTGAAATGCATCTCTTCCCAGAGTGGGGAGGGCAGCCCGCTGCTCCCTGAGAAGCCGAAGACCCGGTTCAGTTCGTGCGAGTCTCTCTTAGAATCAGGACCAGGTTCAGGGAGAAATCTGACCTCCCCCACTGCACCCAGGGACACACTCCTGTCGCCCATACTGCGTCCTCGGAGGCGCTGTCTGGAGTCTTCACTAGACGATGCCGGCTGTCCAGACCTCGGGAAGGAGTCACTCGTCTTCCAGAATCGCCAGTTCACCCACCTAATGGGGGAACCACTGGGCAGCGACCCGTTCAGCTGGCAACTCCCAAGCCTCAACTATGAACGCAAGACCAAAGTGGATTTTGATGACTTCCTCCCGGCCATCCGGAAGCCCGAGACTGCCCAGTCCTTGGCCAGAGCGTCCAAAGATGGGCGAGACAGTTCGCTACACTCAAGCGCCCACTTGGAGACTGAAGGAGCCGGCCGGACCTTTCTCTCAGGGATCAAGACCATTTTGAAAAAGAGCCCGGAGTCCAAGGAGGACCCCGCTCACCTGTCTGACTCATCCTCCTCATCCAGCTCCATCGTGTCCTTCAAGAGTGCTGACAGCATCAAGAGTCGACCAAGAATCCCACAGCCAGAGGGCGACGGTGGTGAGCGAATGTCCCCCGATGACAGAGAGGCAGGGACAGGCGGGAGAGACCAGGACGTGGAGACCATAATGAAGAAATACCTCCAGAAGTAGGAACAGCCTCAGGTAAAATTAACTGGTGGGAGGGGAGCATACTGAGGGAAGAAGACAAGATTGTGCACCTGGCTGGACAGCCTAGGAGACGATATTGCTGCTCCTGTGCGCTTAATGCTGGGCGTGATTTCTCTAGAAGACGAGGGCTTTTAGACACTTTAGCTTAGCAAAGCCCTCTGCCTGGTGCTGCCTGTTTCTTTGCTCTTTAAAAGGCAGGCACATCAGAAAGCAAGTGGGTCCTCGGGGACATGGCTAAAGAAGGGGCTGGACTTTTAAAGTCGCCCCCACCCCTTGTCTGGCTTTCTTTCCAGCACTCGCTCCTCTCCCCCGGAAGTTGGAGGAGCTGTGAGTGCACCCTGTCCTGTCGCAATGGGCTACCCTTGGTGGTAGGGTCAGGCCAGGGTGGAAGAGGCCTTGGGAATAGTGGAGACAGGTTCCCACATTCAGCATCCAGAGATGAGCCGAGGTCCGGAGGGGGCAGGCAGAGGGGGCCGTGCAAAGATTGCAGAACAGCAGTGTGGGAGAAGCGCTGCTTTTTTCTGCCTCCTCTCCTACTCCCAGTCCCAGTCCTGCCACTTCAGGGGCAGAAAGGCAGGAAGAGGAATTGAGAGTGAATAGTGGCTTCCTTTCATTGAGTATATACGGGGTCTGGCACAAATAACACCCCCTTTTTATTACAAAACCTTTTATGACAAAATCATAAGCATGTAATTCTGTAACAATAATATCACACTCAAGGATAGCACATGACACTTTAGGTGAAATATTCCAGTTAAAACTGCAAATTATTGCACCCATATTATTACCCTACCGACTGCACCCAGGCAGGTGTCACTTCTGCCAGGCCCTGTGTATCATCGGTAGTTATTTTGTACCTACAAAAACCCCAGCAGATGGCTGCTGGTATTATTCCCATTGTACAGGCTGACAAACTGAGAATCGAAAAGGTTAAGCCACTTGTACCAGATCACGCAGGCAGGACTGGGATTCCAGACTCCGGAATCGCTCTTCTTATCTGTTAACGGTTTCCTTGGGTCTGTATTGCAGGCATCTTCCTGAGTAAGCTCAGCCACACTGAGCGGGCTGGATCTTGAAAGAGGTTGCCTTCATGAACCCCCAAAAGGAGGCAGACCTTACAGTCATGTAACGAAAAGGGCATTGGAACCCTCGGGCTCCAACCTCACTGTTGAACAAGTGAGGGAGACCTCAGGATTAAGATCTGTGAGCTCTGCTCAACCCAGCCACCCCAACTCCCAGGTCATTGCTCTCTGCCCAGAGGCAGGGCTGGCCCTTGATACACCTCCAAGGTCATGTTCAAACCTCAGGGCACTGAGCATCCTTTACATGGCCCACTTAGGGAAGGATGGGTGGAGGTGGAGGAGGAGAAGGAACCACCCCCCAAGTTCAGACACAGTGCAAACCCACAGACCAACGATAGTCCACGGCCACAGTAATCTCTCCCTTATCAAATCTTGGAACTCACAGCTGCTCTGGGCTCAGGCTGTAGGTGGGTGCTCCACCAGGGCCTGGCCTCAGCCCCTAGCCCTCCCCACAAAGGCATCCTGGACCAGAACGGACCAGGCACGCCCTCCACTGCTAGACACCTGCTGCTGTGAGGGGCACCGTCAGCCCATCAAAAAGCCATTGCCCCTTCCATGGAGACAGTCTTGGATGTTTCAGAGCAAATTAATTTGACTTTACATGGCCTTCTCTCTGCTCTCAATTACCAAGGAGAGATCTGATATTCATTTACATTATTATGCTCTCGGGGACAGAGAGCACAGTTTCAAAGGCCAAGTAAAGGGCACGCATCTATAAGGGGAGCAGCCCTTAGCGGAAGTTGACACAGAACATCTTGTCTCTGCCATTTCTTTTTAAACTCAGGCTCCCTTCCCCTTCCCAGCAACGCTCACTGCAATAACAGGGCACCTGCCTGAGCACGGACCTCTGCCCTGGCTTCCCACCAGAGTCTCGGGCTACCCAGTGCAGCCCCATCCCCATGATGCACATGTCTTATGGGATGCAGAACCAAACCGGCTCCGTTCTCCCCATCACTGGCCATGAGACCTTGGGCAAGCGATGTGACTTTGTGAGCATCCGTTCTCAGCTGGAAAGTGGAGATAATAATACCAGCCACGTAGACTAATGTCGTGAGTCGGCTGGGAGGGCGAGAGGGTCTGAGGCCCAAGCCCGGCCCACAGCACCTGCGGCCAATGTCAGGGGACCCTGCTCAGGGAAACTTTGGTCCTTCAGGAGCCCTGTCCCTGTCTCCCGCCACCTGTTTCCTGCCTGCCACCCGCATGTCTTCATTCCTCTTGGTGGCATCCCTGCAGAATGCCACCTGGGAATACAGGCCCCCAGGGCCTCCCCCACTTCTTGTGTCCCATTTATCAGCTCTGACCTATGCTTGTTTCCAGCCTCCTGAGACGCACTGCCCTCGAAGACTTCCCGACTCCACAGAGAGAGACCGGCCTGGCCCTCCCCGGGGGCCCTCAGTTCCAATACAACCAGTGTGGCTGCCCTCGAGAGATGAGAAGGGCCCAGCAGAGGCCTATCCTGCAGGGTGTGGGGCTCCTGGCGTACTTGGTCTGCACAAAATAAAGTGTTGACTCCTTGGCATCTGTGTCTTCTCTCTGCTCTGTCGTTCTCTTCCCTGGGACTCTGGAGGGCTGATGGGCTGCAGCTGGGGGTCGAAGTGTCCTGAGGAATGGGACCAACCTAGACTCTATGTAGTTTGAGGTGACATACTGTTATTTGTCTCCCTATATTTCTATATGCAATGTTCTTGCTCCTTCTCTTCATTTGGCCAGGTGGAATACAAGTGTCACCTCCCCCAGGAAGTCTTCCCTGATAAGTCAAACTGAAATAACTCCTCCATTCTCCCTTAATTCTCACACGTATTCTATCATATTCTCCTCATCTATTTCTCTTATACATTGTGTGTAGATGTGTGGGTAAGCATCTGAAAAATTCTGATGAATGAAAAAAACCAGTGAACAAATTGATGAGCCTATACAGACTGCATGCGTGTGACATGTTGACATATATGCCTGCCTGCGAATGCCTGACCAAATCAACAGTCAGGAATGTGTGAACATCTGCTCCCAGCTCCCACCCCCCCACACACCCACGGACGTACATAGCCCTGCCGCACACACCAGCATGCACCTGTGCACAAACCGCGCTCCCACAGGCACGTCTGTAGCTTGGATACCTGCTGCTTCAAACATCCTTGAGGTATTCACAACAGAATAACTATCAGCTCTTTATTGATCACATTCTGAGGTACTGGGGATTAGGGTATTTTTTTTGCAGGGTCGAGGGACGCAATTCAATCACGACAACTTATGAGTTGGAGCTTGTTCCAAGAAGGGGCGGTCTCAGCTCTGGCCATCCTCACCAGTGGCTATGGGTGGTGGTGGGAAGGGGAGGAGAGGGGGGCGGGAGGGAAATTCAGGGATCCCACCCAGGGGAGACCTCACCTCTTCCCATCTTTCTGATGGAGCAAGTCAATGGACAGTGTGTTTTCTCGGATACCGGAAGATACTCCCACTAGGTGAGCCTGTTAGCAAATGCTACTTGAGGAGCATAGCGCGCTGTTTAAGGAGAGTAGCATGCTGTGTTAGTTTGCCAGAGCTGCCGTAAGGAAAGACCACAGATGGAGCGGGTGAGTGACAGAAAGCGGTTTTTTCGCAGTTCTGGAGGCTGCAAGTCCAGGATCAAAGTGTCACAGGTCCAGCTTATGCCAAAGCCTCTCTCCTTGGCTCAGCCACCTTCTTGCTGTGTCTTCACATGGTCTCTCCTCGGGGCTCACACATCCCTGGTGTCTCTTTGTGGCCCCATTTTCTCTTCACTTAAGGATGCAGACTGGATTAGGGCCCACCCTAATAGCCTCATTTTAACTGAATCATCTCTTTAAAGGCTGTGTCTGCGCCTTTAAAGGCAGTCTCATTCTGAAGGATACTGGGTGTTAGGGCTTCAACACAGGAATTTTGTAGGAGCCACAGTTCAGCCCGTAAGACACACTATGTGAAATAGATGGTGATTCAATTTATCAATTATCATTATGTACATGGTAGTCGGATAAATGTGTCCCAATATGCCAGCTGGATCCCCAAACAAAAGCAACTCTGGAAGGCAGGACAAGTTTCCCACGGACCCCCTGGCCTTGGAGACTTGCGGACACATTTAGACCTGACAGCTCTGAGTTTCCCTGAGTGTTCTCCTCCGTCCCGACAGCAACTCTCGTTCAGACCAGGTTTGTTGAGCTCCTGCTACATGCCAGGCCCTGTTCCCCAAACCGGGGAGCAGGCAGAACGCTCATCTTCTTTTCTGAAGGGAACGTCCTAGCTGGGGAGACAGACAGCAAGAAAATAAAAAATGTTGTCAGAGGGTGAGAAATGCTATAAAGAAAAATAAAGATGCGGTTATCTTGTGAGTTCCCTGTTAAAGATTTACTGGAGGTTGATTTTACGAAGTACATTTTTGTAAAGGAAGACACTTGTCATATTATTTTTCAGTGATGAGCAAGCAATACATCCAAAAGCTTCAGCCCATGTAATAACAGCAAAGCTTTCCTCATTGCTCAGCAGAAAAGAGAAATCCCGGGGATGCTCAGTGAGAGGAAATGGAACATCCCAGAACGTGACACCTGTCCCCCATCTCTCAGATCCGCCAGCCCGACACAGCCTGCTGCAGGAGGTACTGACCCACCTGGGTGCTCCTGCATCTCTACGGCGTCTGTTGCTCTGGGTGCCAAAATGGCTCATGTCCGGGACTCTGCTTTCCTCTCCCTGTGTGACCTCAGGCAGTCCACTTCTTTCTGAGCCTTCCTCCACTCATCTGTACAAGGGCTCTAGGGCTTATCCCAGCTCCCCAGCATCCTGGGAGGGGTCAGAGTTCATGGAGCACACAGCACAGTGCCTGGCACGCAGACGGCCCCCAGTGAACGGTGGGTCGGTCCCTTCCTGTCTGGGTGGAAACACGCTGCTCCCTGATGGCCGAGTCTGAGGCTCCCACTGTGCACGGTGCAACCTGCTGCCACTGCCCCCCTGACATCACCCAAGTGATTTCCAAGGTGGGTGTGTCCAATGTCACAGATCCAGTGGCCTCCCCAAATGATTCCTCTTGCTTCCAAGCCCCAAGGTCATTTTTAACAGTGTGCTAAAACAAACAAACAAACAACAACAAAAAACCCTGGACCTTCAGGACTAGAAGAAAGCCTCAAGGTTAATGAAATCAAGCCTCAGAGAGGGAAAAAGATTTGTCCAAAGATACTCAAAGACAGACCTGTGTTTAGAGCTCAATTAACATTTATTCACTCACAAGTATTTATTGGCCTCACCGCCCCATGTCGCTGGCATTGCTGAAGGCACTGAAGAGAAAGCTGAGAATAGGATGGCTTTGTGGAGCTTCCAGTTTACTGGAGGAGACAGGTAATAAACTTGGCCGTGGCCCTGGCCCTTGATGCCCCCTGAAGTCTGCCTGCTGCAGGTCATCCTTCTGTGTCTGCACCACTCCAGCCCTGCCCATAGCCCTCCCCAGGCCAACAGAGGCCCAGCCCTGTCCGAAGGTCCCTGGCTGTCCACACAACCCAGGGCTGCGGTCTGAGGTTCAGCATTCTTTCCCGATCCTAAAGATGGTGAGTGGGAAGACCGGGAGAGGGAAACTTCGTAGCCGGGTGTCAGCTATGCCCGTGGAGGGCTCTGGGTGTGATGAACGGCCTGGCCAAGCTCCCTCGATTGTCTGCAGGAGGTGGTGGGCCACCTGGACTGTGTTCCCACCCCCAGGCCCGGTTGCTGATGAACCCGTCAATGTGGACAACCACCTTCAGAGCAAACGGTGATAGATTCTAAGCAGCAGCCCTGGTGACAAGGTGAGAGAGACAGTTACCCTGCCACCCTTCATTAAGAACTATCACAGCCCCCCACTCCTTGTGGGTCTGCAACGAAAGAGGCACCGTGCTCAGTGTTACTCAAACAGCACTTCCGAGAGGCAGGTGGTGGGGTCCTCGGCCCTGTCACCCACCCTATGCATTCTGTGCATGCGGGGGAAATTAAAAATGACTCACAATGCTGCCAAGTAATGAGCCACATGAAGGCCTGGCAGCCCTTCTCCAAGCCCCCAGTGCAGGCCTTTGGTGTGCAGAGCTCAGGGGAGTGGCTTCTTCATCTTCCTATCTAGGTTTGCAGCCTTCCTGCCAGGCTGGTTGCAAAAAGTGGGGGAGACAGAGCGGCACTGGCCCAAAGCTCTGGGTCTCACCTTGTCCCCAGCTCATGTGTGGGGGGTGGGTCTGCAGCAGGAGGTGGAAGGACTCCGGGGGAAGCCATTCTTAAAGGCACAGAGGCCTTGCCCCCTGGTAAACTGAGTCCAGTGACTATGGCTGGCTCTGACTAATCACATAAATGGCTGTTCATTGTCATTGTGTGGGGAGCAGGAGTGGACAAGCGATTGGGCAGAAGGTAAACACGGGAGGAGAGGGGTGAGGATGCTCCCCCCGAATCAGGCATTGCAGTTGAAGGAGGACAAGAAGACCCAGGGCTCGGAGTCCCAACCCAGGCGTTCTTAGCAATAACAGCGGTGGCCACACTTGGCAGAGTAGGTGGCACTTTCCTCCCAAGCCAGGGGTGGGAGGGGCCTTCACCTTGGCCATCTCCCTCGGGTCAAAGCCAGCGCTGCCGGCTCTCTATGGGAGGTAGTGGGGCCCCATCTCTAGGAATTGGCTTGGTTCACTCCTGTCTTTGTCATTTTTTTAAGCTGTGACCTTGAGCAGTTCACTACCTGCCTCTAGACCTCGGTGGCTTCTTACGTGATCAGGGGTGGGAGGGGACACTGCTGGTCGAGTCCCTCTGTGCCTTCAAAGCACCAGGACAAGAGTTAGATGCCTGCAGGAGCCCACCTTAGCCACAGTTTCGCTTTTTGAAGTTCCGTCACCTGCAGTCCAAAAATATTAAATGGAAAATTCCAGAAATAATTCATAACTGTGCATGATTCTGGGTAGTATGCTGAAATCCTGTGCTTGCCCACTCTGTCCCACCTGGGACATGAATTATCCCTTTTCCAGTGTCTCCATGCTGTGTACCCTCACCTCTCATTAGTCACTTACTTGATGGCTCAGTTGTCAGATGGAGGTCACAGTATCTCAGTGCTTGTGTTCAAGGAACCCTGATAGTAGCCTGACGCTCTGTCACCATGCCTTTGTCATTCCCTGCATCACGCAGGCACAATACCGTCTCACACCCCATGAAGAAGGTGAGTATACTTTAAGGTGAGTATACTTGAACTCAGCAAGATGTTGAGACAGAGAGAGGCCACATTATATAACTTTTGCTACAGTATATTGTTATAATCGTTCTCGTGTATTATTAGTTGTTGTTAATCTCTTCTTGTGCCTAATTTATAAACTTTATCATAGATATGTATGTAGGGAAAAAAGTAGTAGTATTTTTAGGGATCTGTACTATCCCCAGTTTCAGGCACCCACTGGAGGTCTTGGAACATACCCCCCATGATAACGGGGGAAACTGAGGCTCAGGAAGACCAGGAGATGACTGAGTTAGCGATAAGGAGCTGAGATCGGAGCTCAGCACTCCCACGTCCAAGTTCGGAGAGCCCTTCCTGAGATGATCACGCTGGCCTTCTCCCATTGTCATGGCCTGGTCATCTGGCCAGTTTGGGGAGAGGCTAAAGGTGGGTTCGGGCTCGGCAACAAGCAGGGATGTCCTGAGTGAGGGGCCCAGCCCTCACCGCTGTTCACCTCTGTGTTAGCTCCGATCTCAAGCAACCTCCCTCAACGGCAGAGAGGGATGGGGGGCGGGGGTGGCTTCATGGTTGCCCAGCCAGCTCCCTGGACTTAAAGGAAACCAATTTCATGCCCACTGGGTAGAGTGACTTACACCAAATTGCCATGCCATGAGATGCCATCAGATAGATTTGAATGTGTCCTTTCTAAAAGAGAGGTAACTGGAATTACTGTCACCACTGGTGGTTCAGCCACAGCAAGTACCAGATGCCTCCATCACAGCCGGGAGGGTGCCACAGCTCCTGGTCCTGGGACCGCTGCCCACCCTGTGGTGAGCTTAGAAGGCAGGGGCTGGGGGAGGGGCAGGTAGGGATGTTCTCTATGGCTGAGGATGGTGTCTCCCTGCCTTTTTCCTTCAGATCTCAGCCTTCCCTGGTTTCTGAGTGGGGTTGGGGGCTCTGCCACAGTCTCCCTGGGACCCGTGTCTCCCTCTGCCATTTGAAGCTGTTCACTCACTGCTCTTCCCCACCCACCTGTGAGCTCAGGACCAAACTCATGATCTGTGCTGTGGAAATTCACCCACATGTGCAGTATTTATAAAGCACCTGCTATGGGCTAGGCACTATTCAAGCACCAGAGATGTAGCAGTGACAAAAGGAGCCATTCACGCCTTCATGGAATTTACCTTTTGTTTGGAGCAGGGCCAAATAGTAAACAGAGAAGAAAGTCAAATATGGGGGCCAAGTATTCAGGAATGAAGAGTGTGGGAAGAAACGTGAAGCAGGGAGAGGCTGGGGGAGCAGTGTGGAGGGTAGTTCAGGTAGAGTGGGCAGAGGAAGACTCCTTGAGAAACAGACATTTACGTACAGACCTGCGGAGCATGAGACTGCCGACCCTGCCTGTATCTTAGGGAAGAGCATTGGGAACAGAGGGAACAGCCGGTGTGAAGGCCCTGAGGTGGGCGTGTGAAGGATGTGAGTTGGGTGAACAAGGTGGGGTGGACACGGTCCAAGAGGTGATGGGGGCCAGACAGTGTGGGACTTCGTAAAGGTGTTGGCTTTAACACAGGAAGATTAGGAGCCATTTAGGATGGTCAACCATCCCACTTCGCCCCAGACTGAGAGGGCTCCCGGAACACAGGTCTGTCGGTGGTGAAACCAGGAAAGTCCCAGGCAGATGAGGGCAAGGCGGTCACTGTGGAGCTATCGCAGGGGTTAGAGCCGAGCTAGGATGTCCTCCGACCTTGGTTTGATAAGGATCAATCTGGTTGCTGGGTAGCGAATAAACTCCAGGGGACAAAAGCAGAATGAGAGGGAAGAGTTTGAAGGCCATTGATCAAGGTGAAGGTGACGGTGGCTCAGCCCAGAGGGGCGGCACTGGATTTGGTGAGAAGTGGGGGCCTCTGAGTTGATTTAGAAGGCAGCGCCAGCTGGCTAGTTGTGATGGAGAAATCAGTGCCCATTCGCTGCGCGGATGACCTGGCAGGGGGCCCCCTGGCAGGTGACACGTGCCCAGCTGCCCTGGACGACAAGAGAAGCTATTGCATCTCTGCCTCCCCTGGGGTTCCCCTCAGCCTTGCCTCGTCCTAGGCGGGAACCACCTGCGGAGGCACTGAAGGCAAGGCATGGACCCCTTGTTACGGAGAGGAGATGAGGCTCGGGGGTTGCTAAACTCCTGGGCACCCGGCGAGTGACTCTCAGAGCTGGGACGACACCCTGGGCTCTCACCTCCACCGGGTGTCAGGCAGGCCTGGTTTCAGTGCCAGCCCAGCCACGCATGACTCACCTGGGACACTTCTGAGCCTCCGTTTTCTCATCTGTGACATGGAGACGGCGACCCTCACTAGCTTTGTCACCGCAATGAATAAAGGAGACCATGTGTGTAAAAGGGCTGGGCTCGGGCCCGGCAGCTGGTGCAGAGTCGACCTTCACTGACGACAGTTTCTCTCTTTCCCTGGACCCTCCTCCTTGCCTCCCCCTACCAAGCCTTCCTGCACGAATTTAAAGGATGCTCTTAAGGACTCTTTGGGGGAGCCCAGCGGAGCCATTCTGGTCAGCCGAGTGGGGACATTTACATCTTCTTTTCTGAAGGCAGATGATTTCCTCGAGATGCCGAATTAGTTCCCCAGCAGCCTCCAGGCTGACTTGTACAATAAAAATACACGGATGTGAGCGCTAACGGGGCCGCTCTTTGTCCAGCACGCCAGAACTGAGGCGCTCGGGGCTTTAAACGTCAGGGCTTTCTCCCAGCTCCGCTTTCCGAAGCCAGAATCTTCCTTCACACCTGCTCTCTCCTCTTCAAACAGTCACTTGTTGTTCATTTGGGAAGTTACCCTGCACACATTTACAGAGCGCCCATTGTGTTCCAGGCGTTGCGCCAGACACTGGGGACCAAGCCGGGGTCAGAGGGACAGGGGCCTGTCCTCACGGTGTTTGCAGCCCAGTAACTGCAAGCACAGGGCTCTCAAGCTTCAACCACAGTACCTGGCACATAAAAAAAAAAGCAGTAATGATTATAATGATAACAGTGGCTCATATTTCTCATTTGAAATCGACTTTACATAGAGTGAAATCCTCAGATGTAGGTGGGTTTAATTTGCATCTCTGATCATTAGTGACGTTGAGCTTTTTCCACGTGTCTATTGGCCATCTGTGTGTCCTCTTCGGAGAAGTGTCCATTCAGGTCCTTTGCCCATTTTTTAATTGTGTTGTTTGTCTTCTCAGTGTTGAGTAGTATTATATTTTGGAAATTAACCCCTTATCAGAGGTATCATTGACAAATACGTTCCCCCATTCAGTGGGTTCCCTTTTCGTTTTGTCGATGGCTTCTTTTGCAAAGGGGGGCGGGTGGAGGGATGGAGACGGAAGGAGACTTGGCTTGGGGCGATGGACGCACGATGCAGCGTGTGGGTGAGGTTTCGTTGTGTCGTGCACTTGAGACCTGAATGACTTTATGGACCGAGGTCAGTCACCCCGATACATTCAATTAAAAATATATAATGTGCTGTACAGTCAGTTGTGACCAATGCCAGTCCCAACAGAACATTTACGCAGTCCACAAAGTTCCCTCACGACTCCTCCTGGTGCAATCCCTGGCCCCTCCAAGCCACCATCGCCCAGAGCTGTATCATTACAGGTTAGTTTTGCCTATCTTAGAATTTCACAGAAATGAGATCACACAAAATATACGTGTGTGTGTGTGTGTGTGTGTGTAGACTTCTTTCACTCAGCTTTTGAGATTCATCTGTACTGGATAACTCAGCAGTTCACGGCCTTTTTTTTTCCTGAGCAATATTTCATTGTGCCAATATACCACAATCTTTTTATCTGTTTTCCTATAGGTGACCCTTTAGGCTGTTTTCATTTGAGAACTGTTGCATAAGAGCTGCCATCGACATTTGCATTCAGAGCTTTTTATGAACCTTTATTTTCTCTTCTCTGGGAGAAATACCAAAAATGGAGTGCAGGGTCACAGGGTAAAATGTGTATTTAATTCTCGTGAGATTGCCAAACTGTTCTCCCAAGTGGCCGTGCCATTTTGTGTTCCCACCAGCGGGGTCCCGGCTCCCCTACACGCTCCCCCACATTTCCTGGGGTTGCTCTTTTAATTATAGCCGTCCTGGTGGGTGTGCAGCGGGGGTCTCATTTTGATTCCCACTGGCATTCTCTGGTGACTGATGATGTGGAGACCTTCATGTGCTCATTGGCCATTTGCTTAGATTCTTGAGTGAAGTGTCTGTTTAAGTTATTTATCAAGTTTTATGAATTCTTTATATGTTCGGGATGCAAGTCCTTTGTCAGGTATATGTTTCCCCATATTTTCTTCCAGCCTGTGGCTTGCACATTTGTTTTCTTACAGATATATTTTGATGAGCAGGAGTTTTTATTTTTGGTGAAGCTCGGTTTATTATTTTTCCTTTTGTGATTCATGCTTTTTAATCCCTTTCTAAGAAACCATTGCCTG
>JAPYXV010000934.1:0-14610 GCA_028533065.1 Trachops cirrhosus | reverse complement strand
CAGAAAGAAAGAAGGAGCTCCTACCCTTTGCAACAGCATGGATGGAGCTGGGAAAGCATTATGCTAAGCGAAATAAGCCAGGCAGTGAAAGACAAATACCATATGATCTCGCCTTTAACAGGAACCTAAACAACAAAACAGAGAAACAAGTAAAATATAACAAAAGACACTGAAATAGAGGGCAGGTCATCAGTGACCAGAGGGGAGAGGGGAGGGAATTTCAGGGGAATTTCAGGGGAGAAGGGAAGGGTTTCCAGGAACAAATATAGAGGACACGTGGACAAAAACTAAGGGGCTTGGAAATGGGAGGGAGGAGGGGAGGGATGGGTGGGTGGGCTGGAATGGGAATAAAGGATAGAAACTGTACTGAATAAACTAAAATAAAAAAAAAATTTAAAAAATGTTCCATGTGCACCAAAATATGCATACAATTTCTTTTAAAATATGCATAATATTTCTTTACATGGTCTACAAAGATTTTCAGTAACAATCTGGTTCAATGTTGCAGATAAGGTCATTAGTATCATTTTAAATATTTTTATCCCCAACTGAAAGTATATTTTTCATTGATTTTAGAGAGTAATGAAGGGAAACAAAGGAAGGCAGAGAGAGAGAGAAAGAGGAGGGGAGAGAGAGAGAGAGGGAGAGAGAGAGAGAGAGAGAGAGAGAGAGAGAGAGAGAGAGAGGGAGAGAGGGAGAGATTTGAAGAGAAATATTGATATGAGATACAAACATTAATCAGTTGCCTTCCCTGTGCACCTTGAGTGGGGATCAATCCTGAAAAATTGGTATGTATCCTGACCAATTGAACTCACATTCTTTTGGTGCAACGCTTAAACCAGTTGGGCCACCTGGTAAATTTGAGGGTGAAGGGCAGCAGGGCTAGGCCAACTTCAGTGGGAAAGAAAAGAAGAGGTCACACCTTCAGAATGGCTCAGACCAAGTGCAGGGTTATGCCAGGACTTTCTCATATACACTTGTATGCTCTTTCCAAAGCCACCTTCTGTAGACATATGAAGAGTTTATTATGGATACAAAGTCAATTAATTTTGTACATGGTTATGTGAACCATCTTTTGGGTCAGCATTTGGAAATGCATCCAGATGCACATAATGCTATGAGGATACCATCTGTGACCTACAAAAAGGAGACTTCAATGATGTCTAAGGTGACTGACACTTTGACTAAAACTAAAGCCCAGGGTTGTGTCCACTTGTTTCCTGAGTTATGCTAAATGAGTCACAACATGCCTGGAGGTAGCAGGTGTATCATATTCATCCTTGCAGGAGGAATTAACCCAAATTTATCACAGATATTTGAGTTGGCCTAGAGCTTCATGGCCACTTTCAGAGATCCCTAATTTGACCTCAGATAGGACAAGAAACAGGACCCCATGAATGAAATATCAGAATACATGACAGGTTGCTTTCAACGTGCATGTTCAGATCAGAATGTCAACAGGCCTGTGAAGAAATAGACAGATGCCTTTTCAAGTGTGAGTATAAATTCATGGACCTGCACAGTGACAGCAGGTCCAATTGTATCTTCTGGAGAACTAGACACCAGAGAAGTAACCTGTCATGGCAGGTGTTATACTAGATATATTTACTGATATCTCCTTTTCATATGAGAAAATTAAAGCCCATGGAGATGAGGGGATATTCCCAACACACAATCTGGAGGTGAGCAGAGTCAGTTTTTGTTGAGAAGTTGCCCGGTGTTCACCTAGTAGAACATTGCACTAGGATATGTTGAATGGTATTGAATGCCATATAGGTGATTAGATAGCTAGTCACGTAAATAGTTCCACATGGAAACTCAGTACCGTAGACAATATGGAACAGTTCTGGTGGACCCTGGAGGTGAGAACCCTCCTTAGGGACAGGTGAGTGTCATTTTCACACTCAGTGAACCAGGGAAGTATCTACTGTAAGCAACATCACCAGGAACCACCAAAAATTAGCATCTTGAGCTTACCCCATGACTGACAGATTTTCAGCGCATGTGTAGGGGGCTGGTTGGACACAAGGTTAAAAAAGATTGAGTTTTAAATGTATAATTTGAGTTTAGTGGGTGAGAGAGTATTATCCAATTATTTTCCTAGTTAAACTATTTAATTTAGTTAAATGTCTAATTAAATAAACTAGCAATCAGAGGGGAAAATAAACAAAGCACATCTAAATTAAAAAGAATTAAAACTGTCACTATTTGCAGATGATATGGTACTCTATATAGAATTTCTTTAAAAATTCAACAAAATTAATTGAATTAATAAAATGATTCATTAAGAAACAAAATGCAAAATGTACAAAATCTGAAACATTGATATACAATAATAAACAAAGGAAGAAGAGGTAAAGAAAGTAATCCCATTGACAATTGAATGAAAAAGAAATCAGTGCCTCTGAATTGACATCAACAAAGAGGTGAAAGACCTGTACTCTCAAGATTATAGGACGTTGAAGAAAGAAATTGAAATTAACACCAAAAGTGGGAGGATAAAATATTCCTTTACATTGGAAAGATTAAATTGTTATAATTATGATATCACCCAAAGGAATTAATTGGTACAACTGACATGCTATCAAACTACTGCTCGCATTCTTCTCAGAAATGAAAATCTTAAAATGTATATGCAACAACAAATACTTTAAATAAGCAAATAAATTTAGAGAAGAAAAAACCAAGTTATAGATATCACCCTGTATGTTCTCAAACGATACTATAAAGCTAAAATAATCAAAACAGAAAGGTACTGGCACAAAACAGACACCTAAAACAATGGAACAATATACAGCACTCAGGATTAAACCCTCTTACATGAACCACTAATGTATGACAGAGAAGGTAAAGATATACACTGAAGAGCTGACAGACTTTGCAACAGCTCATGCTGGCTAAACAAAATATACATAATCAACAAAACCTGGATACTCTCTTACATCATACTCAAAAATAAACTTAAATACCAGCCTCGCCCACCTCTCCACATTTTCAACTGATGGCAGCCTTGCTTCTCTCTTACCCACATCTCCTGGCCTTCCAAAAGAAGTTAGCACCCCACCAATCCCTGCTTCAAAGACAGTTCTAGATCCACCCACCACTTCTTGCCTTCCAACTGACTCCATTCCTCCCTATATTCCCTGCTTTCCAAATGATGTCAGGCATGGTTAAGTCCCCTTGTGTTTTACTTTTGCCAGATGTAGGGTAAAGGGAGGCAGTCTGGCTTCCTCACCCAGGTATCTGGACAACTAAAGGAAGGAGTTTCCCATAACCTTGAGAATAGGCATGAAAAGTACTGTTCTCGTAGCCTTGAGACTGTGCCTGATAAAGTGTTCCCATAGCCTTTGAGTGGGCTCGCATGCATAATATGAAGCTCTGTTGCACAATTCTGTTGGCACCTTGCTGGCCTTGTCCATAATCTAGTAATTAAGGATGTGGAGGATCCCTCTGAGTGACACACTGGGTGATGAGAGATATGCAGTGGGCCACACTGGGTGCCGAGCTGGGGTGCCACACAAACAAGACAGGTGACATGCAGGGGGACACCCAGCTTGAAGCAGGTGTGGTTCACCAACTCTTGAAAAAAGGCATGTCAGACATCCCAACAGCTCCTTACATATTCTCCCATCTGCCCAAATATCATGAACCTGTCAGGCCTTGAGTGGTCACAACACGCCAGTTATATCATCTATAGTTGAATGAGTGAACTTCATCCAAAATAGTACCAGTTATCTCAGCGGGCATTATACTTATCTACTGCCCTGGAAGATCTTTAATCTGGCCATAGAAAGGACCAAAATCAAGACTATATGGAAGCCATCTCAAAATCCTTGAAAAATTGCATTCTACCTGTTTTTCAAACTCACAAGGTCCTCAAGCCAGTGAGGAAGAAGGCAGATAGCTTTTCATGGGTGAGTGAAAATTTATTTAGATGAAAACTCACAGCAGGTCCAGCAGCATATAATGCAAGACCATGTAATAGGTAAGCACTTGCCATGGCTGATCCAACTGACCCTACCAAAATAACACAAGGTTTGCTTACTAACACCCACTTTGTATATAAACAAACCAAGCCTCAGAGAGATAAGTGATATTCCCAGGACACAACCTGGTGTTGGGAAGAGTCACATGGTACCAAGGACGTGGCCAGTGCTCACGTGGTAAAAAGCTGGTGTAGGATATGTTATACTGTACTAAATACCAGGCAAACAGGTGGATCATCATTTTGAGAATGTTTTGACAGGGGTAGGCTGCTACCATGGACATTATGAAACTCCTCTGTATTGTGCATTCTAAAAGATCCTGAAGGTGACAATCAGATGTCACCTTCACATTTAGTTGAAGAAACAGGGACACAATGTGAATATCACCAAAACAAAACAAACAAAAAAAAGACAATGTGGAGCTCCTGCAGGAACTCAGAGTTCTTCAGGGATACATATATGAAGGCAGGCTTTCCAAACTGAGCACATTCTGACCTTTAAATGTGCTATCATGAGATAGTTGAAAAAGAGGAATTATATGATTATTCTTTTCAAGGCATTTCTTTAGCTTAGGAACAAGAGACCTCCCTTGTTCCTAGGTATGAATTATCTGTATAAAGAGCATTTTCCCAGTGACTTCAAAACAAATAACCCAAACGCAGGGATGGGAAAATACAGACTTAAATATGTCAAATCGTTCTCAAGTTCCTTCAGGCCAGACCTAAGAACCTCCAAAAGTCTGCCAACACCACATTCCCTCTGAGCTACTTTGCCTTGGCCTCCCCTGCCATGAAGTGACAGGTTCTGGAGAATTTTATGCCTCCAAAATTTAAAGACAGTGTACAGGACACAAACACATTAATGGAATCCACTTGATTTTTTTTAAAGGCACTGATTGTTCTTTTTATTTAACCACGTTTTGGTATCTTCATTGTAGAAATTTCAGACTTAGTAAAGAGACAAATACTTAGAGCTTCAAGGAAGAAATATAATATAGCCCTTCCCCGGTACAGTATCTGATCACAGGACTTGTAAAATAAAAGATCCATGTCACTGGTAAACAGGTGACATCTGCCTCAATATATTGGCAAAATATAGTGCACATCAATGAGATGTGTGATAGCATTGGACAACTTGACACCATGAGGATTGGCTTTGAAACAATTATAAGTTTCAAGTGAGGCTTGATTCAAAAAGCAGCCACCATCAGAAACTACTGGTGGTAATGTCATGGGGACAGAATGTTTATTTCAAATTTACCTATAGCTATGAAGCACATGAATATATTACATATGAATATGTTTGTATCTACAGCTTCATTTCTGTGTAAGTCTCTTCAGCCAAGCAAGGGCATGTGTTGAGAGCTCAAATGCATTTTCCAAATTCACAATTTCAAGGCTCTAGGCCCATTATCTCCCAGTGTGCCTGTATGTGGGTTGACGGTTTTAGGGAAATGATGTTAAGTGAGTTAATTTGGGTGGATCCTAATCCAATAAAAGTGGAGCCTTTACCAATGGTCAGGTCCCAGAGAAGCACAGAGGAAACACCTGGGAATAAGGAGTTTAAGCACACTCACCTGAAAGACAAGGAAAGGGTCCTCAGGAAAGAACAATCCAGCCCACAACCTCATCTCAAAATTTGAGCTTTCAGAACTGTAAGTAAAAGAATATGTTGTTTACACCCACCAACGTAGCACTCCATTTAGACAGCACAAGAAAACTAATGTTCCTTTATCAGGAGACAATTTAGATATTTTTGGCAGAACTGCAGACAAGGCAACTGAAGGTAATCAAGTCGTGAACTATTGGCATTGTTTGATTGTGACCTTGTGGAAACTGGTCTCCCTTGTGGGAACTCATGAAAATAAGTGATGTCACAGCTTCTGACTTTAGGGGTCTAGGTTCGTTATGTGATAATTTGCACAAAAACAGCTGGAATAGCTTAATCATTTCTGCCATTTTGAGTATAAATGATGCTATTAAAAGTCATAGTGGGTGAGTGTCTGAGAAAGTCTGAAAGGACAATGCATCTGACTGCTACACCAACATGTAAAAAACACAGTTCCACAAAAACTATAGCCGAATGCAAGATGCTTATGGCTTGCTGTGAAGTTGAACAACATACCATTTTCTCTATTATTCTCACAAATATGTGAGCACTCTCTTTGTACACCTTCAGTTAGCGGTTGGCGGTGGAGAGAATGGAGGCTCAGACTCCACTGGGAGTGGGACAGAGTGAGATCTAGTGTGAGGCTCTGGGACTGTCCCAAGGATTCCATAGACTGGGTCTGGGATATGGGCTCGCCATTGTCATCTTAAGATTCGGACTGTACAGACGTTCTATGCCCACTCTCTGCTCTGACAGGTTTTGACTGTTGTTTTGGTTTACCTCACACCTGTCTAAGGCTACAGAGAATTTGTCCCTGTCTAACTGCTCCTCCATGAATTTCTGTGTGGAGCTTTGTAAAGACTTTTTCTGGTATTCATTCAGGTAACATTAGGGGGCTGCCTGGGCATCACAGCGGAGTGGAACACCACCGTAATTTTTAAAATTTATTCTGATCAGGTACGGAGGAAAAACTTCATATACCTTAAACATTAAGGAAAACCAAGGGACACCTCAGTGGCTCAGGAATAAAAGAATGTAGAGTAGCTGGTTCTCCAGCACTCCCTCCTTTTTCTGCCAGTCATGACCAGAAGCACACAACAGACAGACCCAGCAGGATTCCAATCCCTAACAAATACCTCCTTCTGACCAGGAAAGTCACCTATTTCTCCTGACATTATTCCCACAATACAACACAAAAAATTGTCAATGGCTGCAATGCTGCCCACGTGGGATCGCTGTAATGGCCTAAGTTACCGGAGAACACTCAAAGCTGAATGAGCAAAGTTGTTAGAGGGGAAGCCAGATTCACTGTTTATAGTGAGGGAAGAAGTTTTATTATGGCTTTCCCCAAAAGACACATGCTGAGAAAGTGTGGAAACAGCTGTCAATCGTTTTGATCTCCAACCTTCTTCAGTAAAGTGAACTTGATAGATATCTGTCTCTAGAATGTTGGCAAGCACCAGATTTCTTCTCTTTTGTTCTCTCAATGAAGAAGTGAGCTAACTTTTTACAAGTTGCATTAATGGGGTGCTTTTGTCCAATTAGACTTCCCTGAAAGGGTCTCAGAGTTCTTGACTTGTCACTCATGACCCCTCCATTTTCCCACAGATTCCTAGGAAGGTAACAAGGGTCCCAGGGTTCAGAAGGAAGACATGTGTACAAACACTTGTTTTGTGATTACATTAGTGCCATTGTGTTTCTCTGGACTCTCCAGTGACCCAACAGGCTCACTGGGGATGAGGACCGGAACTACTCTGTAGAGATAATGTCACAGGTGAATGATACACAACCAAAAACATTGTGGTCTGGAGTTACATGAGTTTGGTGGAAAACCTCAGACACGGCAAATTTACCAAACAAAAAAAATGTAGCTGGAAATACTAATGAAACCGGGTTTGAGATTCATCAATATAATTTTGGAAAAATTATACTA
Source organism: Trachops cirrhosus (assembly GCA_028533065.1). NCBI lineage: Eukaryota > Metazoa > Chordata > Mammalia > Chiroptera > Phyllostomidae > Trachops > Trachops cirrhosus. Next base: position 7,083 of record JAPYXV010000934.1, on the reverse strand, counting down.
CTCTGGACAACATTTTTTGGTACTCACCTTTATGGGGTTAACTTTAAGAAAACATCTAAATGTTTTTACTTCTGCCATATAACTTTCCATGGACTCCTGTTATACTTCAAGTCAGATTTTGTGCTCATATTGGCTTACATGATGTGCAGCCTCCATAATGATTTCCCATGGATGCTGTCTGTCGATATGAACATTTTGGGTCACCACAAAGTGATTTTACACTAGCTTCTCCACAATACAGCCAAAGTGATGTGAAGTCACATATGTCTTCCAAGTAAAAATAATGTCACCCTGGTCAGGTGGCTCAGTTGGTTCCAGCATCATCCCATTCACCACAAAGTAGCTGGTTAAGTCCCCAGTCAGGACACCTACGTAAGTTGTGGCTTCAATCCCTGGTAAGGCAGGGCATACCAAAATCAAGTGATCAACAGTTCTCTCTCACATTGGTGTTTTCTTTCTCTCTGTTTCTCTTTCTGTTCCTCCCTCTCTGAAAAATAAATAAAATATAGCTTTGTGTGAAAATTTTTTAAAATTATTTTTTTAAATATCACTTTTCACTCATTTAGTTCTTTGAATATTATGTTTGTCACTGTTTGTTTTAACCTCTCCCTTTCTTTTTGTAGCTCTCTCTTTCTCTTTATTTGTCTCTTTTTTATATATATTTAGCGGGTTGGTGCATTATAAGCATGTATTTGGTTGTGGACAAGTGTTACCAAATGTCCTACCATACAGAAGGCATCACCCAAAACACAAGTGATTTGGCCTAAAATGTCAATGGTTAACCCATGAGAAGAGCCCCAACAGTGATGCACATGAAGTACTTACTGTGTGTTAGTTTTCAGATTCTTTATATGTGGCGTGTGGCTGGAAGCACTGAAGGCTGTGGATGTGGCCTCTCTATTGGATCAGATGTGCATTCTTTATGATTTATAAGGTAAAAAAAAAAACTCTGTGGTATTAAATTTTGTTATGTTACTTCCAGTAAATATTGCATGAGGGAGATATGAGGTTTGGAAGAACAGAAATTTTCAGAGCAGGGTCTGGAAGCCAGTAGCCTGAGACACAGTGGCTGTCCCAGTTGTAAAGCTGCAAAATCATCTAAGGAGGTGTCTCCTGAGCAAGATCAGTCTTCAGCCACAATGAAAGTCTGCAAACACAGGTGTTCTTATACACTCCTTTTTTCAGGTTCTGTTGAAGTAAAAGGAGCTGAGTGGAACATAATTATAGGGAGAGGGTGAGCACTGAAAACGAGGAGCAAAACTATCATAAATTAAAAAACAAGGAGACTTTACCATGCCTGGCCTCAGTTGGAAAGCTGGGGATATAGACAGGAATGGAGTCACTCAGAAGGCAAAGAGAGATGGGTGATCTAGATTTTTCTGTGAGGCTGGGATTGGTGAGGTGCTGACTTCAATGGGAAGGCAGGGAGAGGTGGGTAAGAGGGAAGCAGGGCTGGTGTCAGTTGAAAATATGGAAGAGGTGGGAAGAGCTGTTATCAGTTTAAATTTATTTTTGTATATGATGTAGGAATGTAGACCAGTTTTATTGCATGCATAAATTCAGTTTTTCCAAGACCTGTTTTTTAAAATTCTGTCAACTCACCAGTGTTTATTTTTACCTTCTGTCTCACAGATTACTTGTTCGTGTAAGATGGTTTAATTCTGAATTCTCTATACTCCTCCATTGATTTAGGCATTTGTTTTGTGCTGATACATTTCTGGTTATTTTGTTTGTTTTTAAAGATTTTATCTATTTATTTAGAGAGAGGGCAAGGGAGGGAGAAAGAGAAGGAGAGAAACATCAATGTGTGGTTACCTCTCACTCGGCCCCCACTGGGGACCTGACCCACAACCCAGGCATGTGCCCTGAGTGAGAACCGAACTGGTGACCCTTTGGTTCACCGCCCACGCTCAATCCACTGTTCTACACCAACCAGGGCATCTGTTTTGATACTTTATTAGAATATTAAAGTATTATTATACTTTTGTTATATATAATCATACATATATAAATTATATACATATAATTTATATTAAATGTTTATTAAAGCATTATTATACTTTTATAGAAGAGTTGGAGAACATAGAGTGTGGTATTTCCAACATTGTTTTTTCTTCTCCAAATATATTTGGCTATTTAAAGTATTTGTGGTTCCATATAAATTTTAAGTTTTTTTTTAATTCTGAGAAGTAGTTTGATAAGATTTGAATTGAACTACTAGCTTTGGGAAATATTGCAATTATAATAATTTAATCTTCCCATTGCATAGGAATGATTTATCCATCCATTTCTTGTGTTCTTTTCACTTTGTCTCTTCAGTGTCCTTCAATTTTGAGAGTACAGGTCCTTCACCTCTTTGTTTATTCCAATTCACAGCCATTTCTTTCTTTTCCATGCAATTGTAAATGGGATTACTCTCTTTACTTCTTCTTTCATTGTTTATTAGTGGTATGAATGTGACAGATTTCTATGCATTCAGTTTGTATTTCATTCCTTAATGAGTTATTTTATTAATTCTATTAATTTTGTTCAATTCTTTAAAAGAAATTGTGGATGGGTGGCAAGATGGTGGAGGAGTGAGAGGAAGCCACACTAACCTCCTCCCAGGACCAATCTGGAATTACAACTAAATTTTGGAGAAATTACCCAGAACAAACAACTAAACTACAGTGAGAGAGAAACCTCATAACCTCGGACATACAGAAGAATCACCTTTGGTACAACCTGTGTGGTAAGGAGTGTGGCGGATACTCCAGAAGGCTGGATGGGCACCCGAAGGTGGAAGTTCAGCAGGGATAATTAAGAAGCAGATTAGACCACCCCAGAGAAGAATGGGGTCTAAACCCTAAGCTGGGATCCCTAGCCTGAACACCAGAGACAAAAAGTATACAGATAACAACCTGCAATGGAAAGCTGCAGAGTTGGCTCTGCCAGAGACAGAAGGCTAGAGATGCAAAGAGCCCTTTAACGGACCAACGCACCAATTTTCATTTGCTGTCACTTAGCCAGGGTTCCAGCAAAGGCAGGAGAAGATTGGCTTAAAGATGACTGAGGAGAGACTGGGGATGGAAGCTTTGGGGAGAGTGCAGAGAAAGTGCCCACAAGGAACACTGTGCTGAGTCAGCCTCAAGGCCCCAGGAGCCAACATGCTCTAGCAGACCAGTCCCCTCTGAGCAGAGGCAGCCTGAAGGGAAACAACAGCCCAGCCCCCAAGGCAGCCTCTGCCTTGGCTCTCTTTGCTTAAGCCTAACTGCTGAGTGCAAAGAGACTAAATAACTAAAGGAGACAGCAACAGATGTAAATCCCAGGCAATGGGGAAGCAGGTTGGACTAGAGAGGCTTCAGGAGAGACTGGGGAAGGAGGCATGGTGGAGAGAGCTGAGAGACAGGCCGATGAGTTGATCCCAGTGCCGTATCATCTCCCATACTGCAGCAGCATTGCTGTTCAGGCAGACCACTCTGCTCCAAGCAGCAGCAGCCTAATGGGAAACAATAGCCACAACCCCTGGAAGAATTCTGCCCCACCCCATGGGCTTCAGCCTGACTGCTGAGTGCAAAGTGACTAATTAACAATTGAAACAGACAACTATAGTCAGCAGATCTCAGGCAGTCTTAGAGCAGACTGCCTAACTCAGACAGGGTCAACATCTGACACCACTAGAGGCAGATCCACAAAGAAAAAAAAAACAGTGCTAAATACTGAAGGCTACCAAAATGAAATCCACTGTGGTCTTCTCCATAATCAGTGATATTTTCTTTCCTGCATAGCCCTTCAACATTCATTTCTTCTTCAGCAAATTGTGCATAATAAGTCACTAGAAATTATACCATAGTTTGTCTCCTTTCTTATAATAGTTTTAATCTCCTTACAGCCTTATTAATACTTGTTCATTTGCCATAGGTACTGAGATTGCAGAGGGAAATACTTTTGTGGATGTGGGTTCGTTCCCTGGACCAAAGCAATTTATAGATTCAACGCAATCCCTATTAAAGTACCAATGATACACTTCACAGACATAGATCAAACATTTCAAAAATTCATATGAAACTATAAACAACCCTGAATAGCTGCAGCAATTTTGAGAAAGAAGAACAAAGTAGGAGGGGTCACCATACTAGATATCAAACTGTATTATAAGGCCACTTTAATCAAAACACTCCTGTACAGGAATAAGAACTGAAACATAGACCAAAGAAACAGATTAGAGAGCCTGGAAATAAACCCAAGTCAATTAATATTCCACAAAGTGGGAAGAACCATAAAATGGAGTAAAAAGAGCCTCTTCAACAAATGGTGTTGGGAGAACTGGAAAGATACATGCAAAAAAAAAAATGAGACCTGATCACCAACTTACACCATACACAAAAATAAATTCAAGGTGGATAAAAGACTTAAATGTAAGTCATGACACCATAGAAGTCCTAACGAGAACATAGGCAGGAAATTCTCTGATATTCCATGTAGTCATATTTTTACCAATATGTCCTCTAGAGCAAGGAAGAATAAACAAATGGGAGCTCATCAAAATAAAAAGCTTTTGCCTGGCTAAACAACACAGCAATAAAATGAAAAGAGAACCAACCACATGGGAAAACTTTTTAGCCAATGGTTCCTCAGACAAGGGTTTGATCCCCAAAATATATAAAGAACTTATATAACTCAATGCCAGGAAGACATACAACCCAATTAAAAAATGGGCAAAGGACTTGAACAGACACTTCTCCAAGTAGGACATACAGAGGGCCCAGAGACATTTGAAAAGAGGCTCAGTATCACTAGTCATCAGAGAGATACAAATTAAAACCACGGTGAATTACCACTTCACACCAGCTAGAATGGCCATCATAAACAAATCAAAAAACAAGTGTTGAAGAGGATGTGGAGACAAGGGAACCCTAGAGCACTGTTGGTGGGAATGCAGACTGGTACAGCCACTATGGAAAACAGTATGGAATTTCCTTAGAAAAATAAAAATGGAACTGCCTTTTGCCCTGGCAATTCCACTGCTGAGATTATATCCTAAGAGCATTTAAACATCAGTTCAAAAGAACCTGTGAACCCCAATATTCATAGCAGCACAATTCATAATAGCCAAGCGCTGGAAGCAACCTAGGTGCCCATCAGTAAATGAATGGATCAAAAACAATGGTACATTTACACGATGGAATACTATGCAGCAGAAACAAAGAATGAGCTCCTACCCTTTGTGACAGCGTGGATGGAACTGAAGAGCATTATGCTAAGTGAAATAAGGCAGGCAGTGAAAGACAAATACCATATGATCTCACCTTTAAGTGGAACCTGATCAACAAAAACAAGCAAGCAAAATATAACCAGAGACATTGAAATTAAGAACAAATTGACAGCCAGAGAGGAGGTGGGAGGGGATAATGGGGGGAAAAGGGGGAAGGGTTTTCAAGAACATCTATAAAGGACATATGGACAAAACCAAAGGGGGTAGGGTCAGGGGTAGGAGGTGGGGATGGCTGGTCTGAGGGGAATGGCTGGGGAAAATGGAGAGAACTGTAGTTGAACAACCAAAAAAAAAAAAAAAAAAAAGAAAAAAGGAAGAAGAAATCTCTGTATTCAGTATCATATCTACAAATGGTGTCAGTTTTCTTTCTTTTTTATTTAGATGCAATTTATTTATTATTTGATTGCTCTTTGTAAATATTCCATTAGTATTTTTAGTAATAGTAATGAGAGTAGACATTTTGACATGTTTTTGATCTTAAAAATGTTTTCATTATTTCACAATTCAGTTTTACGTTAGTTGTTAGGTTGTCATATATTGCCTTTATCAAGCTGAGATCTTGCCTTACATTAGCATTCTCTTATAACACTTTTATTCCTAATGCATATTTAGTTATTCAAAGTCTTCCCCTGTATCTTTCAAATAATCATATGATTCTTGTTTTTGGTTTTTGATGTGATGAATGGCACTGATTGTTTGCTGGATGTTGAACCATTCTTGCATCACTGGTAGAGGGGAAGGGAGGAAGAGAGGGAAAGAATCATCAATGTGTGAGAGAAGCATGGATCACTTTCCTCCCACACATACCCAACCTGAGGACTTGCCTGCATTCTGGGCATGTGCCCTGACTTTGAAATGAATCACTGACTTTCAATTTTTGAGATGATGTCCATCCCACTGAGTCACACTAGTCAGGGTTCTTCTTAGGTGCTTTTGTTATTTGTGTATACAAATGTGACAAATTTTGGCATATTAACAATGACTTTTGATGCCTCAGTAAATTTGTTTTATGAATTTTATCCATTTTTTGATTCTCTTGGATTTCTCTATCTCTTCTGTTATAAGCTGAAAACAATGACAATTTGACTTCTTTATTTATTGAATACATGCATTGCAGTTTTTTTCTTTTCTACAGTGTGCTATACCTAGAAGTTCTAGCATTACTTTGAATTAGAGTGGAGAGAGTGGACATTTTTTTCTTTTGTCTTAAAAAGAAAGCTTCCTTTTTTCCACAACCGAGTATGATATTAGCTGTGGGCTTATCCTATATAGCCTTTATCAACTTTATCAAGTGGGATTGTCATTGTATATTCATTTTTGAGTGTTTTTCAATCATAAATTGACATTCAATTTTGTCAAATGCTTTTTCTGCAGCTTTTTGATGATCACAAGTGTATAATTCTTGATTTTCTTGATATGATAAGTCACCTTAATGTTTAAAAGATGTTGAACTAGATATGTATTTTTGGTTCATACTTACTCGATTACAATGTATAATTCCTTGAACATCCTGAAAAATTCAGTTTGCTATTATTCTGTCAAGAATTGTGGCACCTGTATTTGTTAGGAATATTGGCCTGTAATCTTTTCCTCTGTTGTATCTTTGCTTGTTTATTTTATCAGATGAATGCTGGCCACAGAATGTGAATGTGGAAGTGCTATTTGATGGTTTTTAAAATAGTTTGAAGAGTAAATGTACTAATTATTATTTAAACATTTGATAGACTTCACCTGTAAGTCACATGGTCCTGGGAGTTTGTGTTTTGTTGGGATTTTGTATTACTGCTTCAATTTCATTGCTAGAAATTGGTCGATAGTGATTCTATGTT
>JAPYXV010000933.1:0-14610 GCA_028533065.1 Trachops cirrhosus | reverse complement strand
GTTAGTCAATTACTAGAAATTGGCACCCCCCCAAACCTACCACCATTGTTCTCAAGTACAACAGCATGTGTGCAAAAACCTTGACAATATCTTTAAGAAGAATTTGAATCATAATAGAATAGAAATACATTCAGGAAACATTTCAAGTTATGCCTCTAGTTGTATTTAAACTCCCCAGAAATCGGCAATTCTTTTATATAGCATAGGCAGAAGCTCTTCATTAAGCCAAACATATTATGGTGACACCTTGAACAGAGTACCAGTTAGTTCGGAAAGTTCTTCTAAAGCAAATGCTAGATTGATGAATGTAATTAAGTGACATTTTTAAATGTCCTCTTAGTAGTGGGGAAGTGGATAAATAGAACATGGTATATCATAGCATGTGATAGATTTATCTAAGGCAATTTAGAAATTAAAAGACCTATATCAACATGAATGTAGCCCAAAATATAATATTTGAAAAAAGCATATTTCAGAATATATTTCTATATACCATAATTTACATAAAATTTTAAATCATACCAAAATAATACTTATACTGCTCATTAATACTATATTTGTGTAAAATAATTAATAATAAAGTAGAAGAACATACAATAAATTTATGATAAAGGTGATCTTTAAAGAAAAAAAATAGAAATATGGGTTTAAAGGCACTTCAGATGTATTTGAAACATGTAAGTTCTTTTTAAAAACTGAAAATTAAGATGTAATTCATGTCCATCAAAAAATGAAAATTATCTCTTAACAAGCTTCTTCTCAAACACCCTTGCATTTCATTTATACTTTTATGTTTAGAAACCATTCTTTGAATATTATAAACCAAAAGGAAAAAGGTATTGTGTGAACTATACAGTCAAATAAAAGATAAATCTACTCTAGGCTGCTCCTAGTATTTTTCATGACCACACAATGACTAATTTGACAAAATGAGAAATATTTTAAAAATGTTTTCTTACTATTGTTATTTCTACCATTCTTTCCTTGCTCTTAAAATTGCTAACTGAGATTGTCTGGAAGACATGAAATCCCTGCCACTAAACCTTTACAAGTCAAAAGCAAATACGTAGTCCAATAAAACAGACACCAGGGGGCCTCCCTCTCTCCTCCCTCAGGCAGACCCAAGTTGAACCTGAAGACGTGGTACCGCTCATAGCCCGAGTCAGCAGACACCACGAGTGGGGGTCGCTGCTCTCCCAAATAAGACTAGGGTCCCAGCAGGTATTTTCTTTCCAGGCCTTTTACACTACAAGTAGACTTAAGAAGGCTGCCCCGGTTAAAGAACTCCCACTTGGAAACATCTCACGTCTTGGTTTTACAGGCTGTACCTTCCGTCCACAGGCATCTGCATGTCTTCCCTCTCAAAGGCTCTTTCGTTCCATAGTTAACCCTCGACCCTGAGTCTAGAAAGAACTCCCAGTCCCCGGCTTCTGCTGTCTGGTCTGTCAATGTCTTCCTAATGAGCCCTGTCTGCCTCAGCCACACGAGTGTGGAACGCTACAAAATTCTTAATTTCCAGATCTTAAAAACCTATTCTGTACAATTCTTGTGTTTTATATATTGTGCTGTATTCTTGTCCTCTGAAAATTTGCTGCATTTTAAAATGCGCAGTGGAATTCTCTCGTCATCAAATTATCTTAGCAAAACATTGCACTCATTTATGACATCTGAGTAGCGACTGACTAGTCAGCTCGAGTGAGGGTAGACCCCACCCAGCCAGACCAACTCCAGCTCTCCCCACACTCCCTGCTTGTTGCTCTGCACTGAGCCTAGCCCTGGAGGGGTGGCCCCGGGTCCATTGTCTGACTCTAGCGTCTCCACTTTCTATCATACGTCTTGTAGTTTTACAGAGATGTTTTCGGTATACATCTTTTAACAAAACAATGCTCTTTTAATCTCTGGTTAAATGTCAAAATAAAGTTAAGAGTGGCATCTGTTCATATCAATCCATTTTTATAAAATGCTTTGTGTATACTAAAATATACTACTCCCTTTTTATACTGATGGTGGCTGGTTTCTCTTCATGCAAGGAACAAGTGTCCCTGTAGCCACAGATGCGCATCCCTCTTTTTTACACAGGAAAGATTTAGACCATATGCATCAACGATGCGCCCCACTCTGTTTCCCAAGAAGCATGACTGAGGAGAGTGAAGCAAAGAAGGAATAACAGAGATGGCACGACCACACCCATTTTTAGTACCTTAGCAACAAATAGGTTAGGTGAGCTTTTGAAGGATGCATAAAGGCTCCCAGTCCAAATATTTGCCTATGTCTCTGTGCCACAAAGGCTGTTCTCATGCCTCATAAGTCTTCCTGTTCTTTGGGAGAGTTCTATAAATATGCAGCATCCCTAGAAGAACACTAGGCCAAGTTCTAAATTCTTACTTGTCACTGGGACAGACACAGAGATGCACCACTCAAATCCCCCATCAGGAAAGGACTTGTTGCCGGGATGTGAGGAGTGTGGGTGGTTGACCGACCATGTCCTGGTATTAGCTGTTCCACAGTCTACCTCAGCACTTAACACCAGGTCACACTCTTGTCAGTGAGTGGTGGTGGCAACCTCTCATCGAGGTGACGGTAGCCAGGGTCCTGCTTGCCTTAGGACACTCCCAGCCAATGACCGAGAAGGCGGGGCTACAGAGGACCCACCATTTCCACCCAAGGCAGGACCCCTGCTCAGCGGAATTGTCATTCTGGGACTCCCCAGTCAGGCTGCAGAGATTTGTCAGGTCAGCTCAGTTCTGCTTCCTGCCTCTTCTTTAAATGTGCGCTTCTCTCAATAAAACCTCCGTACTCCAAACTCTACCTCAGCTTCTGCTTCCAGAAGAACCCAGCCTCCTACAGACACTGACACACCCGATGGGATTTACGGCAATAACGTAAAGCTGAGAAACCCTGTGCAGGTTTGGATTATAAAACTTTGGTGGAGGCAGGGAAGGAAGGACAGGCCACAGTGGCACTGTCATCGCCAGGAACAAGGGAAAATGCAAACCAGAATTTCTCAGACACCTACTATGTGTCAGAAACTTTACAAGTGTTATCTTCATTCAGTCTTTAGGACTGTTCTTTAAATCCATATTGTATAGACCAAATTTTCCACAAATATTTACTCCCACTTTCCTGAGTAATACCTACGATGCCGTGAAGTTACCTGCCTTCAAAGGTACAGATGTGTAACTAGGCTGTTGAAATGGCACACGATGAGGGATATGAGGTGGGGAAAAAATGGTCACCTGTCTGGCCTGAGACTCGAAAGTAGGTTTCTAAGCACAATGAATACCTGAGCTGACACATGAAGCCAAAGGCCCCATTTCACCTGCGATTAGCCAGGTGAGAAATGTGACCAGGGTCATTCAGTCAAGCGAGGTCACTTCATGTACAAATGAGCGGAGAACCCAAAGGTGAACTCCCAGGTTCCTTATAAAAGGTGGAACCAGGATTCAGACTCAGCTTTGACCCTCAAAATTATGTTTACTCTGCATTTGTCAAAATTCAGGACAGAAAACGGTAGTGGGTAGATATAGAATTGCCTCTCTCTTCTTCCCACACGTGCCCAGAGCCAGCACTCACCACCTTGATTCTCCAAGACTTTCTTCTTTTGTCCCGTTGTTTCCAGTAGGAGATAAAGTTCAACCGAACAACTGACGACAGTAACACAGAAAGTTGGGAAGATCTTCATCAATTACTGAAGCTCCCCAATGGCTAATTGAACTGGCAGCAACAATAGTTTCCGAGTCAAAGAATCACTGGTCATGAAAACCTGTAGCGGGTTGCACCTAACCTCAGCTATGCCATTGCTCACGTGAAATGTTGACCTACTGACGTATGCGAAGCAGCGAAGAAATATTTTAGTTAATAACTAAGTAATCTTTTAATGCAATGTTATAGCCCCCATACTTTTAAAAATCATTACTCTTGTTGCTCTGAAATGCTCATTTTAAATGATTGCTTAAATCTCACAGAATAAAAGATGGTTTGCCCTCCCTGAATACTGGAAATAGCTTTATGATTCAGTGTTTAGCTAATGCAAATTATCTCCTCCAGACTCTCCCCAGATGTTTCAGAGAGAAATTCAAACAATTTTTATTAGAGGATATCAATATGCAACTAGGACATAAAATTAAGGGGCTGACAACAGAGCGCCCTTCAGTGCAATCACTTCCTTCAGCAGCTGATGGATTCTGCTAGCAGAGTTGTTTCACTGGCTTCCAGGTGGAGCATGATTAATCACGACTCCTGCAAGGCACTAATTCCTCATTCACTGAGTAAATAAATATTTTTCCATCTTTAATTTCAATATGCAAACCAATCAGGAAAAAATTATTTTATTTCCTTGGTGGGGAGAGACTTCTCCTGTAGAACTAAAGGTCTATGTTGACCACGAAAGAATACGGGTATCGTATCGGCATCGTAGCACAGGACTGGCTTCGGGAGGTAAGAAGCAGAGACCACAGTCCAGGCTGAGATGAGGCTACGAAACGTGCCAGAGCTCCCAGGGTCCATGGACGGTGCGGTAGAACTCAAGGGAGGGGCGTGGTGAACAAGGAGTCATCATGGAACGTGAGCTTCGATGCGACGGGCAGCCAATGGACAGGTGGGCTTTGACGGGATGCAGACATGATGTAGTGTGGGTAGAAGGGCCTGGCTCGGTGGTGGGCCAGAAGTTATACGCTGAATCAGGCTCTGAGAGGGTCAACTGTGCTGCCACCAACCCTTGTGGGTGGAGACTCTGTACAGCAGCATCCAGGACAGTGGCTTCACACTTGCAGGTGTCAGAATGGACAGGTCTGCTTATTAAAAATGCAGCTTCCTCGGACCAAACCAAAAAGCTCTGATTCAATAGGCGAGAATGGAACCCAGAAATCTGCATTTTAAAATCTTGCTAGGTGATTCTGACTTAGGTTTCTGATGAGAAATCATGGTCGAGATGTTATTGTGGAATAAATAAAATACAGAAATGATCTCCTAGGATACAGGGTGGGGAAGCAAAAGTAGATTTACTGTTGTTTGTATGAAAAATAATACAGGTATTATTAAATGATAATACAAGAATAAACTCTGTTTTGCATATTCATAACTGTAAACCTACTTTTGCCCACCCTGAATATATAATCCAATAAAATATATCTTCCTGGCACAAACAGAAAAAAGAATGTTACCACCCTCTTTCACACTGGCTACACTATAGGTAAATTAAAGTGCCCAATTAGGTTGCCTCCAATTTTCAGAGGCCATTAAATAATTGCTTAAAACACTTTACATTTTTCAATTCAAAAAGTTTAATTCAATTTAACGTACCATTTGAGCGCATAAAACAGGTATTGAGGTGGAAAAGGCATTGGAAAAAAACTGGATTCAAACCCTAGTTCCATTTTTGGTTAATTTATCATATCGACACACTAATAATAGCTCAGGATCTCAGCCCTAACTGGTGTGGCTCAGTGGATTGAATACCAGCCTGGGAACCAAAGGGTACTTTGGTTCGATTCCCAGTCAGAGCACATGCCAGGGTTGCATGCCAGGTCCCCAGTAGGGGGCGTGCAACACTCAACCACACACCGATGTTTCTCCCCCTCTCTTACTCCTTCTCTTTCCCTCTTTCTAAAAATAAGTAAATGAATTTAAAAAAAAAACTCAGCATCTCAATTTCTTTGACTAAAAACTTGGAATAGCAGTCATACCTTTGAAGAATGATTCTTATCAGAATTAAATAAGGAGCATATGCAAGCTCTGAGCATGGTATCGGTACAGAAAAGAAACTGGGACGAGGAGATGAATGGACCAACATCTGAAGCAAATGAATGCTGATAGTGTGGACAAACACCATGTGTGGTATGAGCTTTCATGTTGGTGACAAACAGGAGGAATTCTTTATTTTAAATTACCGATCTATTTCCTTTTTCCAATGTGTTTTTCCCTGCTAGGAACACAAAGTGATCATTCTTTATTTTTATCCTGCTTCACTTTTATTTCCTACGTAGCCTTGGTGTAAATCACTCAAAATACCCTTTACACCACAGACCAGCAGAGCCTGAGCAGTCCTGGGATTCAGTGCCGCTGAACCTTACAAGAAAACAGGTCTGTTCATTTGGTTTTCGTTTTGTATACCCTCCCCATCTTCTTCAGCTCTCTTATTAATTTCTAGAGCATGGTCTGTGAGTAGCTCCACAGAAATTCACAATTACGTGGGGCTGTCTTCCATATTAACTCTTCGAATGGCCTCATTTATAGGCACAGCTGTCTCATCTCGATTTCCCCGGGAGTGAGGCAGAACCGGCATTTCCCTTCTCACAGCCCATTTATTTTCAGACACGTGTTGCAGCATGCATTAAGTTCAGTTTCTGTGGAGCTGTTATTGAGGTGTGGAACCACGCACAGTTGGATGGCATTATGCCCTCCAAATGGGACGGAGAAAAATAACACAGGCCAAAGGACAGGCATAGCAAAAGGTAAATTTTCCAATCTGTGACATCCATGTCACGCTGTGCAGATCCCCAAGCTTTCCCCAGGAAAAGACGAAACAGTGTGACTTGGAGATGGATGATGCTTTTTATTTATAAATTATTTCATATGGCATTCAATATTCTATTACATTCTCAAAATGACAAAATTATAGAGATGGAAAACACATTAGTGGTTCTCAGGGGTTAGTGATGGGAGGGAGGGAACAACAACCATTATAAATTGGTCACACAAAAGTGATCTTCGTGGTGATGGAATAGTCCTGTATCTTGACTGCAATGCTTTTTACACGAATCGACATACATGCTAAAATGGCATCACACCAGAGACGTACACTGTACCAACGTCAGACACACACTGTTCCACTGTCAGATTCCCGCTTTGCATGTGGTGCTGCAGTTACATTACAGGGAGCCATTGGGGAAGCTGTCTAAAGTGCCTAAGGACCTCTCTGTACTATCCTGGCAACTTCCTGTGAGTTCATAATTACTTCAAAATTAAACGTTTAAAAGAAAAAGAAAGGGAGAAAGCACTTGGGACTTTCCATGAAACTATGGGTTAAAATATTTGTATAGAAACCAAGTCTGCTTTCAGCTGCACCCAGAGGTGGCTCCTACGGTTTTGCACGTGTGAGCAGTGTGCTCCTAGCTCCTTGGCACTCACCAGGGAACTGGATTTGTCTCCACAAAGGAGCTCCACATTCTTGGGATTGATAACACAAGACCGGGACTCGAGTTAAGTAAAGAAAACAAAAAGCTTGAAGCCAGCCACCTGACACCTATCTAGAGATTGTACTGCACCTCATTTCTATCATGTAGTTTCTGGTTATTGCCTTAAGTAAAATGAGAAATATCTCAATTAAAAATTCAAAAACCTTTGTCAAAAGTGGAATCATTAGAGTCATACAACTTAGAATGGGCACAAGAAGTTTAAGATATGCAGCCTTGTTATAATCCCTACTTTAAAAACGAGGAAATGTAAACACAACAGGATTATGTAAATTGCCCAAAGTCACCAGTGAGCAGGCTACAGAGCAGGGACTGAAAATCCTTTTTTTGTTTTATTTTGCTTTAGTCCATCTGGGCAGCCATAACAAAATCTCACAGATGGGGTAGCTTATAAACAACAGAAACTTCTCACAGTTCTGAAGGCCGAGAAGTCCAAGGTTAAGGCAGCAGCATGGCTGCTTTCTGGTGAAGGCTCTCTTTGGTTCATAGCTGGCACCTTCTGGCGATGTCCTCTCACGGTGAAACACACAAGCTGGCTTCTCGAGACACTTCTGTAAACGTGTTCATCTCCTCCTGAGGACTCCACTCTCATAAGCTAAGCACTTTCCAAAGGCCCCAACTTCTAATCCCTTTAGTCACTAGGGTTTCAACATATGAATTTTGGAGTGACACAAACATTCGTACTGCAGAATTCTTCTAACTCCAAATCCCAGACGCCTTCCCAAATGACAATATGTCTGCATATTCATAAGTGACTTGAGGGTTAGCAGAGTCCTTAAAAGGGAAGGCAGGGAGACATGTCCAAGGTAAACACATTTATCCACAGTCAATTTGCATAATATGATCCAAATAAGCCTTTCTCATCATGTTCTGCTCCAAGGCATTCTGGGAGTGTAACCTTACTAATGTATCGTCAGTCACTAACCACGGGAGGCTCACGTTTTTAGGTGGTCACCATTGCCTGCTTGCCTCAGTTTCCCACAGGCATCTGACAGCTGCCAGGGCCAACAGTGCTGCAGACTCAGGGGCCGATCTGAACATTCTTCAGTCCTAGCTGTTTGGATTCCCTTGGACCTGAACGTTCTGAACTTGATTCGGTTGCAGCAGTGGTTTTCACACAAGAGTTGTTGCACACAATTGGGATTTTATTCGGCACACAATGGCATATGTTCTAAGTAAATTTTGAATAATCTCCAGTTCAAAGAATTCTCCCCATGAACTGCCCAAAAACACAACTCTCTCTCTCCCCAAAAAGGCTAATATAGATTCAATTTTTTTTATTTTAATTTTTATTTTATTTTCAGTTGCAGTTGACATACAATGCTATATTAGTTTCAGGTATACAACATAGTGATTAAACATTTATATACCATACAAAGTGATTACCCTGGTAAATCTAGTACCTATGTGGTATTATAAATTATTACAATATATTACATACATTATTGCAATATTATTGACTGTATTCCATATGCTGTATTTTACAGCCCACAGCCATTTTTATAACTGGCAATTTGTACTTCTAAATCCCTTTCATCTCTTCCACCTCATCCTCCCAACCCCTCCCATCTGGTGACCATCAACCTGTTCTCTATACCTGTGAGTTTGTTCCTGTTTTGTTTGTTTTCTAGAGTCCACATATAAATGAAATCATGTGGTATTTATCTTTCTATGTCTGACTTATTTCACTTAGCATAATACCCTTTAGGTCCATCCATGGTGTTGCAAATGGTAAGACTTCCTTCTTTTTATGACTGAGTAATATTCCACTGTATATGCACCCATGTTCACTGCAGCATTATTTACAATAGCAAATATATGGCAGCAACCTAAGCATCCATCAGTGAGTGAATGGATAAAATAAGTGCAGTATTATCATACAGTTCATGTAAACTGCAGTTCTGGGACTAACGTAGGAATGTGTTCAGGTGAAGGATTACATGCTCTGCATTCTCATGTTCATCTCAGAGGGTCTCGTTTACCTTGTTTCATTGTCATCCAGCAAGGTCCTCATATAAATAAACCACACAGTCCTCCGCCCTCAGCTGTGACTCCTTTGTTGGATATTTGATTAAATGCCTGAGGTATATTTTCCAGGCTCAGGGAGTTGCTCAACACTGTTGGTACTTTGAGGTTTCGCAGGAGAACAAGGTGAAAATCTCCCAGACATGAGGGGAAAGCAGGTAATGGTAATATTTGGGGCTAGGGAAATACTTCCTGCTCCTTTTCCCATGCCACTCCCTGTGCCCAGAGTGGAGGACGTGTTTTGGGCTCTCTCACTTCCGCTCTCTCTTTCCACCCACTTCTGCTGCTCTACCCACCCCATATTGACTCTTCCACGAGAGAGGAATAGCTAGTCATCAGAAATGGAGATGTTTGTGGGCACACTGCACTAAGTTTCGTAAAAGTAAAATGTCCTTAAAGAGCATCCAGAAAGCTCTCTGCTTTTTCCTCCTACTTAACGGATTTGTGTAGTAAGCAGACCCAGGCAAGGACTGACTTTCCAAAATGTGTATATATCTCTCTCCTCTTTCTGTCCCTCTGGACATGCCATTGAATAGTATTAGAGTCAAGAAAAAGAAGGAATCCTTCCTTTGTTTGAACTAATAAGCCCGTATTGAGAAAGATTAATACATTGACACTTCACTAGTAATAAAATGGCATTCTACTTCTCTTTGGCTCTTAGCTCTAGAATTTGCTAGTTCCATTATCAGGCATCCATCCTGGAAAAGTTAGATGGCAGGTTCTTATCCACTCATTTTAGGACCCAATTAATACCTTCAAAATAAATACCACACCTCTAACCTACAACATAATTATTATACTTAACTCCTCTTAACTCATCACTCGGTCAACTGCTAATGATGAAATCTCAGAATGAAGGAAACTACATGTGTGATGAGAGGCTGTTGGAGAATATTAAAAGTTGATTTGTCTATGTCCTGAGTACAGTATTTTAATCTCAATATTTTGGTTAGTTCATTAAACCCACCATGATGGATACTACCTCTGCCACCCACTCCCAATGGTGGCGTTTTTCCCTATGTCATAGGATGTTTCAGCCATACTTGAGCATGTGTTACCCTGAAAGGAGATCCTGGGACAGCTCCTTGGGTACAGTACTTTATTTAGGAAGTGATTTTCTTAGGGAGCAGGGAAGAGGGAGGATGAAAGTAAAACAAGGAAGGAGGAAAATTCAGTAAATAAAGCCTTTATCAAATCGGTGCTTGGTGCTTGATCTCATAGGACCTTCTGAGGACTCTTATGAAATATGCCTTAGAACTCTGCTTGGGGGAAGAAAGCAGAATGCATTTATCAATTGGCTTTTGTCCCTGACTGGGCAAGAGACTCTCCTGGGGCATTATCTCCCCCAAGACCAGGCTGAACATGCCTGAGAGCTGAGCAGATTCTCCAGGACATCCCATGGAGGCACCAGGAAGGCCCTTGGTGGGACGTTAGAGGAATGCAGCGAAGGCACATTTGAAAACTGCCAGGTGGCATCTGTTCAGAGCTACTCAAGTCCTGTATAGAACCAATGGTCCCAGAACTAAATGGATTAAGAGAAGGTTCTATTTCCAAAACAGTCCTCCTCTAGCATCACACAGTTCCTGGCATGCTTTCCCTTAAGTCCAAAACATGAAAGTCCCCTTCAAGCTATGCGCAGCCACAGTGTCTGCCAGAACCTGACATAATGGCCTGTTGGCACAATGCCTATTGCAGCAGTGAGCCTGAAGTCCTAACTAATAGCCACCATCCATCTCCTTCATCACCAGCTTTCAATTCTCTTAGCTGTGGGCAGCATTTTGGCAGCTCTAGGTTGCTTCTCTGGTTGCGTGACCTAGACCTTCCTTCTTTAGAAATCTGAGCCAAGGTCCAGTTTGACTGAGCCAAGATTGCTCAATGGGCTATTCATAACTGTCACTGAATATGAAAATACAAAAAGACACCCTAGTGAATTTCCAAATTCCGGAGATAGTCTTCCCTGGTTTCACTGTGCAGCAGCAGTGCTCCTTGTGATAACTACATTCCATTCCCCTACCCGTATAGTGTCTCTGGTTTTCACCTGCTGGCCCTCTGACATGGAGATCCGAGACTCACAAGAGACAGGAAAGTGTCATTCAGTGGAATCCCTACTGTGTACCACACACATGGGTTATGTGCACAAACACCAAACTTTTTATTCTGGAAGAACCTAGGATCATGAGGACAAATCTGCTCCCCAGGGGAGTTGCTGGCAACAACGGTCAGAAGAGCCAGTTCCGGGCTCTACAGACACCACCACCCCTGGCGCGGCCCACTCGCAGCCATGTTCAACCCCACCATGTTCTTAGACCTCACCGTTGGCCCATGTCTCGTTCAAGCTGTTTGCAGACAAAGTTCCAAAGACAACAGAAAACTTTCACGCTCTGTGCACTGGGGAGAAAGGATATAGTTAGAAAGCTTCCTGCTTTCGCAGAAGTCACATGCCATAACGACACAGGCAGCAAGTCCATCGATGGGGGAAAGTTTGATGATGATAACTGCATCCTGAAGCCTATGGATCCCAGCATCTTGTCCATGGCAAATGCTAGGCCCAACATAGACGATTCTGTTCTCAACTGTACTACCAAGACGGAGTGGTTGAGTGGCAAGCACATGGTCCCTGGTCCTTGGCGAGGCAAAGAACAGCAGGAACATTGTGAAAGCCATGGAGGCTTTTGGCCCAGGAAGGCCGAGACCAGCAAGAAGATCGCCACTGCTGACCGTGGGCAACTCTAACAGATTTGATTTGCCTTTTATCTTAACCACCAGGCCATTCCCTCTGTAGCTCAGGAGAACACACTTCACCCCATCTGCTTGGAATATTCTATATCTTTGTGCTCTCACTGCTGTGCATTGGTCTTTGAACCAACATTTTCCTTACCCCCCACAACTCTAGCTGGGTTGCAGAGTTAAGTTTATGGTATGAAAAAAAACTAAACCAAAAAAGAGCCAATTCTGTTTCCCAACCCCCTTAGTTCCCAGACCCTTCTGTTTTCTAACCGTTGGCAAAGGAGCGTCGTATGCTGACTTGCCCTCTATAAGCAAAGCCTGAGAGTAAAGTTCACATTCCGGGCCCAGAACTTTTTCATCATCCCAACTGAAAACTCCATGCCCACATTCCTGTGGGTATGACTTCTCTAGTTTCTCACATAGGTGCAATCATACAATATTGGTTCTTTCATTTCTGGCTTCCGTTCAACCTAGTATTGGAAGTTCTAGCCAGAGCAATTAGGCTTGACAAAGAAATACAAGGCATCCCCACTGGAAAGGAAGAAGTAATTTTACCTCTATTCACCAATGGCAAGATGTTATACGTAGAAACCCCTAAAAATGCCACAAAAAGTGTCGAGTGGCAATGGTCACCCAATGCGGTAACTGTACTTAATGTCACTGAATTATACACTTAAAATTGTTAAAATAGTAAATGCTACATTACACACACTTTATCACTATAAAAATAAAGGAAACCCCGCTCTGGATCTTCTTTGCTGATTGGAGTTGAGAAAAGTGCCAGACGGATAACCACACGCCAAGGTCAGGTGTTGGGAGGGCCCGTCCAGCCCCGCAGCTGTGTTCGGGTACACCCCGACAAGCCGATGGCCGATGGCGGGGGACAGCCGGAGAGAGGAGTGTAGTAACTCAGAGTCAGGAGAAACACCGTGGAGCCATCTCCTGGCAGAAAACTTAAGCTCAGGAAGAATCTGCACAGTGGAGGATGGAGAGCTTATTCCAGGCTTCCCAGGGGCCGGAGCAAAGACGTCACCTCTTCTGCTGCGGGAGTCTTGACATCCTCTTCATCCCATTATATTTGGACACACTGCGAGCAAGCCGCTGCGGTGATTTCCACGTGTGTGATAGCTGACTGGCCGAGGAGAAACAGAAGCCAGACCCCACAGGAAATATCGGCATTTAGGGAGAATGAGGTTGCCCGAGAAATCCAGGGTGTCCCCTCCCCCATTCAGGTTCTGAAAGTATTTCCCAGTGTTCCTCCAGCTTATCCAATGGACTTAACACACCTGTAACTTCCAAGTCATCAGGCTATCGGAACAAAATTGACTATAATTTAAAATCTGCTTAAGGCTTTCAATCCTTAGAATTAAATATATTTTATCACAAAATATAGTTACAATTAACGTCTATGGACCCGAATATCAGTGGCATGTATGTCGTACAGAGACCCCTTCCCGCTGCAGCACCGACTGCTGGTTTTCTCCCGGGCCGCATCTTACGCAGGCCTTTCCTTTCATCTGTGCTCCCGACGTCATTCCTTGCGGCCACGGGAAAGGGGTGCCCAGAGCCCGTCCGATGCTGCATGCCGGGCTGCCGAGCATCCTCACAGTCTTAGCCAGTAGCCTTGTGCAGCGCATATGACTTTATGCCTCCTACTTATAAGCAACCTCATTCGTTCACAGTATAGAAATAAAAAAAACCTACGTACCTTAATCAGATTTCTTACATTGACCCAAGTAAGAAAACGCAGTCTCAGAGCTGGTCTTTTGCCGTCTGCAGAGTAATATGCAGCCGGCACTGTGACTTCGTCAGCTCTTTAGTGAATTACACGGAGAGGGGTGAAGAGGAGGATTCCTGCCTGTGTACAAAACACATTATTTAGTCTCCTTTCTCAACAATGTATCAAATAACACAATACAGCATAAGTCATTCTATACTTTATATAACAAACGTGTAATTACAACACCTCAAGAATACCACCATGTTTCCTAACAGAGAGGAAAGAGATGTTTCAGAACAGTGAACACAGGTTTTCAACTCTGAAATCTTTTACCAGCATGCTGTTTTTGCACATCTGAACTAGATTATGATTCTGCCGGCTACCTGTGTATTTCAGCCTTCTGTCTTGCAGTAAAACATAAGTAGCAATTACCATTTAGAAAAATTTAGAATGGAGGAAGGAATTTTTTCATTTACTTTGTTTTTCTAATTTTGTATGTGTAAAGCACTTGGCTGTGGTGACATCAGGGACTCCTCACAGTAAACTTATGGAACAGGCGCTGTTGCCCATTTAATAGCAGAACCTGGGAGGTGCTAACAAATTTGCTCAAGGTGAGTCTCTGAAAAGGTGGAACCTGGATTCAATTAAGATCGGTTTCAATCAAGAAGCCTTTGATTATTCAAAGCCCAGAACGGAGTTCTCAATAAATTTAGCACATACAGTATATATTAGTATGTCTATAAAATCTGTGCCTCAAAACTTAAAAAATAGCATCTTAAGGTTAGTTGACTTCCTAGCATTTAAGCTTATTCAGCGGACACATTTTGCTTCAATATAAAGCAAAAAAAAATGTTGCCTTTAATGACTAATTCTGTATAGTTCACTAATATGACACAATAGGCATTTTTTCTACATACAATTTTAATACTGCAATCTATGTAGACT